>JAPYZA010005293.1:0-12352 GCA_030522685.1 Eupelmus azureus
ACTTTTTTCTTGAAAATTGAGTGAATAGTATGCAAATTCGAATTAGTATAAATATGGAAAATCAAAATAAATGATATAATTTAAATTTAAATAATAAAGTACTCAGAAATATAAAGATTTATGATAAATAAATTTACTTTTATTAATTAAAGTAAAAAGTAATATTTTATTAATAAGTACATTATTGCAAATTTACACTTTTTAATTCAGTCCTGCCTCATTGGAATAACGATTTAGAAAATAAATTATATCGGTTTTTTGTCATAATATCACATTTATTTTAATAAATATTATTTTAAATAACATTAATTTAATGATCCAGGTTCTAGAATCACGAAAGTCCACGATTTTGGTTATGTATCTCTTGACATAGCTCATGTTCGTGAAGAAGATGAAGGTGTTTACATGTGTCGTGCTTCCAATCCTTTAGGCGAAGCCGTTACTACAGCTTCAATGAGAATTCAATGTAAGTTAAAAGTTAAAAGAATGTACAGCAATTTAAATTATGCTAAATATACTTGAAATTTAAATTTAATTCTTTTATGTAGCAAAAGCAAAGATACAATTAGATACACAACATCCTGAAGCTCAACGTAAAATTGCCCAATTGGAAGCGAATAAAATACCAGGTCGACCTGAAGAACCTGAGAAAGTTTTTGATAAACCTATATTTACTCAATTGCTAACTGGACCAACAGAATTATGGGAAGGACAAATTGCTCGTTATGAATGTCGCGTAGTACCCGTAGGAGATGTAAGTTTAAGATTTGAGTGGTATGTCAATGGCGTTGAACTTAAAATGGGTAAGATTAATTTTTAAATTTTTTAATTTGAATGCACAAACGTCAAACCCAAATTAATAATGAATTTATGCAACAGGCTCCCGCTATCACGTAAATCATGATTTTGGATTTGTTACTCTCGATATCATGAAGGTAATTCCTGAGGATTCTGGTGTGTACACCTGCAAAGCTATAAATAATGCAGGTGAAGCTGTGTCTTCAATTTCACTAAAAGTAAAAGCAAGATCTGCTATATCTGGAGATGCCATTCAACCAGATGCATGGAAGAAAATACAACTTAAAGAAGCCGAAATGAATAAAGTTCCTGAAATGTTTGTTGATACCACACCACAACAAGCGCCAGTTTTTACAACTCATTTAAAGAGTTATGATCAATTGATTGAAGGACAACACGTTTATTTAGAAGCACAAGTAGAACCACGTGCTGATCCAAATCTTCGTGTTGAATGGTTTAAAAATGGAGTGTCACTTCAAACTGGAACACGCTTAAGAAGTACTTTCGATTTTGGTTTAGTTTCATTGTCAATAAATGGACTTCGCTCGGATGATTCCGCAATTTATACTTGCAAAGCCACTAACCTACTCGGTGAAGCAGTATCAACGTGCAGTCTAAAAATCGTTGATAAACACTGGCTTTTAGGCGATACTTTACATCCAGACGCTTTATCGAAAATAAGTGCCCTTGAACAACCTCCACAGGGAACAAAAGAGCAACCTGAACCAACATATGAAGAACCAGTATTTATTAGCCATCTTAACAACGTAGAATGTACGGAGGGTGATAACGTTCACTTTGAATGTAATGTCGAACCATCTAAAGATCCAACTATGAAAATTGAATGGTTCCTTAATGGAAAACCATTACCCTATGGAGCAAGATATAAATCAACTTACGATTTTGGTTATGTGGCTTTAGATTTAAATCACGCTTACGAAGAAGATTCTGGTATAATTACTGTAAAAGCAACGAACTCTAAAGGTTCAGCTCAAACTTCGGGCACCCTGAAGTGTACTAGTAAGCAAAATATTTACTTACAAACTCAACATCCGCAAGGAGAAGCTGGATTGGAAAAAGTGAAAGAAGTTGATGATGCATACGCATCGAAGGCGAAAAAGCCAGAAAGTGGTCCAGAGAAAGACTATCCTAAACCTGTATGGATTGTACCCCTTCAGCCAGAATTTAATCTTGGAGAAGCTCAACCTTTACACTTAGAAGGTCAAGTGGAACCAAAAGATGATCCTAACTTAAAGGTTGAATGGTATTTTAACGGAAAACTGTTACAACATGGCTCAAGATTTAAAATGACTTGTGATTTCGGATTTGTTACCTTAGATCTAACCGATGTATATGATAGGGACTCGGGTATTTATACATGCAAAGCATATAATAAAGCAGGTGAAGCATTTACTTCATCAACAATTTACTGCTCCACGAAAGAAAGTATTATAGAGCGATCTCAACATCCTAAAGGTAAAGAAGGCCTTGAAGCAATACAAGATTTAGAAGAATCATTAAGAAAACAGCCAGGTGCTCCAGCCGAATCCGAAGCTGCACAAGCACCGAAATTTACATCTCAATCAGAAAATCTTTCTAATTTATCAGAAGGTGAACTTGCTCATTTTGAAGCAACTCTAATTCCTACTGGAGATCAAACCATGGTTGTTGAATGGTTCTTTAATGAAAAATCTATTGAGGCAAGTCATCGTATTCGTACTGTTTATGCCTTTGGAACTGTTGTTATTGAAGTACATGGTACAAAAATAGAAGATTCTGGAACCTATACATGCAGAGCTACAAATAAATGGGGAAAAGCTGAAATAAGTATGACTTTAGAATGCATCGATAAATCTAAAGGACAGAAACCTAAATTTACTACTCAAATACAGTCTCTTGAAGGGCTTAAGGATAATCAATCAGCACACTTTGAATGTACATTAATTCCAGTTGGAGACCCGAATATGAAAGTCGAATGGTTCCACAACGGACAACCATTACGTCATTCTTCTCGCTTTAAAATGGTTTCAGATTTTGGATTTGTTGTTATGGATATTGCCGGAGTTATGTCTCATGATTCTGGTGAATACGTGTGTAAAGCGAGCAATAAGTTTGGTGAAGATTACACCAAAGCAACATTGAAATGCTTCGGTAAGAGTGGAGTATATCTTGATTCTTTACAACCAGATTCACTTGCGAGAATTAGAGAACTAGAGGCCTATACCGGAGAACAACAAGCAGCTCCATCAGCACCAGTCACCGAGCCTCCTAAATTTATAACACAAATTTCTGATATAACAAAATTAGTCGAAGGACAATCAGCTCATTTTGAGGCTAGATTGACTCCAGTGACAGATCCAGATCTTAAAGTTGAGTGGTATTGTAATGGAAAGAAACTACCTCATGGACATAGGTACCGAACCTTCCATGATTTTGGTATTGTTATTCTTGATATTCTTTACTGTTACGAGGAAAATTCTGGAGAGTATGAATGTAGAGCAGTCAATAAATATGGCGAGGATACTACCAAAGCAACATTGCGTTGCATATCGAAAGCAAATTTGATTCTCGAATCACAATTGCCAAAAGGCATGGAAGGAGGCTTAGAAAAAATTCAAACTTTAGAAGATTCAATGATCAAAACTCGTGATGAAAAAGTAACAGAAACTAAAGGAAAAGCGCCAGTATTTACCGTTCCATTAAGCAATGTAGATGGTTTACGTGAAGGAGAAAGTGCGCATTTTGAAGCTCGATTGACACCAACGGACGATCCAAAACTGAAGGTAATTTCGAATTTTTATTAATATAACAAATTTTAATTATGTAACATACATTATAAGATACATCCACGTATTTTTTAGGTCGAATGGTTCTGGAATGGTAAACCATTAAGAACGGGTACTCGATTCCGCACTTTTTGCGATTTTGGATTCGTAATTCTTGAAATATCGCCTATTTATCCGGAAGATTCTGGAGAGTACAGTTGTAGAGCAACAAATGATTATGGCGAAGCTGTGACAACATGCTCAATGAAATGTACTGGCAAACGTAGTATTATCTTGGAATCACAATTACCCAAGGGAATGGAAGGTACAATTGACAAAATTGCTGAGCTTGAAGGTCTAGGTGCAGAACCTGGTCAAGCAAGCCCAGACGACGATACAGGAAAACCACCAGAATTTATTACAACCCCGTCAGATTTGACTCTTTCTGAAAATTCTCTTGCTCATTTCGAGTGCAGATTGCAACCTGTTAATGACTCTAGTATGAGGGTTGAGTGGTTCCACAATGGAAAACCTCTTTTAGCAGGATCCAGAGTAAAGACAATCTATGACTTTGGTTTTGTTATACTTGAAGTTGCCAACTGCTATCAACGAGATTCTGGATTATATACATGCAAAGCAATAAACAGACATGGAGAAGCTACCGTATCATGTAAACTTCAAGTTCGAGGTAGGCAAGGAATTATTCTCGAGCCTCAACTTCCAAGTAACTTTAAAACAGGAACAGAAAGCATTCAAAAGCTTGAAGAATCGCTTTATAAGAAAGATGAAATTCTGCCTGAAGAAGAAAAGCCAAATCCACCTCGATTTACAGTTGAATTAAAAAATATAGAAGTCAATGAAGGTGAAGCAAGCCACTTTGACTGTCGTGTAGAGCCCGTAGGAGATTCAACTATGCGTATTGATTGGTATCACAATGGAAGACCATTCGCCACTGGATCAAGAGTGCATCAAATAAATGACTTTGGATTTATTTCTTTAGATCTATCATATACATATGCAAGAGATAGTGGTGAATATGTTTGCAGAGCGACAAATAAATGGGGTTCAGCTACAACTAAAGCAACTATTACTTGTACTTGTAAGTTTGCTAATCATTAATATGGAGTATACTTATTATACTATTACATATAATTAAATTTTTAATTACATATATCAATCATAATTACAGCTAAAAAATCAATTGATTTCGATTCTCAACTACCATCTGGAATGAGTGGTGAGAAGTTAAAAGAGCTCGAACGAGGACCCGTATCAGTAGCACCACCACCAGAAGCTCCACGTCAGCCACCAAGATTTATAACGCAAATTAAATCTGTTACTGTAGAAGAAAATGAAACAGTAAGATTTGAATGTCAAGTTGAACCAAAAGATGATTCTAACCTAAGAATAGAATGGTATAGAAATGGAAAGCTTATTCCTGCGGGTCATAGATATCGAACTGTTTATGATATGGGATTCGTTTCAATGGACATCTTATACGTGTACCCAGAAGACTCTGGAGAATATGTTTGCAAAGCTATTAATGATCTTGGAGAAGACACTACGAGAGCTTCTGTTTCTTGCAAACGTTAGTAATCTTATATTATTAAAGTTAAAGAAAGCGCTTTTATTTTTTTAATTATTTACCAGTATGGAAAAAAAATTGATGTGCACAACCATGCTTATCCGTACCAAACCATGCATTAGTATGTAAGGAAATTAGCACACTCCTGATGTAGTTAAACACAAAAAAAGTACAGTTAGGTACAAAGGGACACATTTAGGCGCAGCTACGTCTATTTCAGCACAAATTATTTTGATAAATTAAATTTTTTTCTATCTTTTGATATTCCTAGGCATATGCTAGCACATATAAGCATACATATAGATGTAGTTTAGTATATTTAAGCATAAATAAGTTTCAACGTAAAAATCAGGAAGCTTGGCATATTTTGACAAAGTTTGACACAATAAGGCACAGTAAGGCACAAAAATGCATATTCAAGCATAGCCAGACGTAATTTATTACATGACATAATATAACTTAACATATTTTGAAAATAATATAGAAAATTATTTATAAAATTTATTGGCATAATTAGGAGTAGATAAATACAAGTTGGCATACTACAGCATAAATAAGCATGATTATATACACTGTGCCTATCTGTGCTTCATTGTGTCAAACTTTGTCAAAATGTGCTAAGCTTCCTGATTTTTACGTTGAAAACTTTCCTGTGCTTCTTTGTGCCAGAAGCATGCCAAACCATAGTTTGGCATAGATATATATATATATATATATATATGCCAAATAATTCATAAACTGAGCCAATTTTCCAAATTTGACAAGAATAGCTAGGCAGAGTTAGGTATTACTAAATATAATCAATTATAGATTAGGACATTATATTATTATCGTCCGGGTATATTTAAAATTAAAGCTAGGATTTAATTCTCATGAAATTTAAACATGAGGTGAAAATCACGTTCTCGCCTTATATCAGAAACTACTATTATATTAAATATCATATTATATTACATTTTTCTATATAATTAAAATATATATAGATGGCGAAAACCTTAAATGAGACTACATTAAGGGAACTTGACTAAAATATTTTTTAATATTAAATAAAAACTTTTTATTTTTTAGAACTGCCAAGCATTATTTTACAAAATCAAGTACCAAAAGGCATGAAAAAATCAGAAGCTTTAATGCAAATGGAAGCTACAATTAAAAAATATACTTCAGAAGTACATCTAACAGAAGACGATTTATATGACGCGGAGAAAAAACAACCACCAAGATTCGTTACTCAAATTACAAATCAAGTAGATCTTGTTGAAATGAATAGTACTAAATTTGAATGTCAATTAGCACCAGTTGGTGATCCAAATATGAAAGTTGAATGGTTCTTAAATGGAAAACCATTACCTCACAAAAACAGATTTACTCCTATATACGATTTTGGATATGTTGCAATGAACTTTGGTTGGGTTTACCCAGAAGATAGTGGTGAATACTTATGTAGAGCTACGAATTTATATGGCATGGATGAGACGAAAGCAACTATAAAAACAGCGGGAAAACCAGGGATTATTTATGAATCACAATTACCGAAAGGAATGAAGAGTATTGAAAAAATTCGAGAAATGGAAGCTGCTTGGCAAGTGTAAGTATAAATAAATATATAATTGACAATAAAACAATAATTTTGAAATACATCAATTTATTTTTGATAATTTAGTGTTCCCGAAGAGGAAACTGAAATAGAAAAAGTTCGCGCTCCCCCTACATTTGTTAGTAAACCGGAGCCTGTTACAGTTGAAGAAGGTGATTGGTCTAGATTTTGTTGCCGTGTCACAGGTTATCCAAGACCTCGTGTTATGTGGCTTATTAATGGCCATACTGTAGTGAGCGTACGTAATTGTATATTTATTTGTTTTTAAAATTAAAATATTTTGAATAATGCAAGAATTTTTATACATCTACTTAGGGATCACGTTATAAATTAACTTATGATGGTATGTACCATCTGGATATTCCAAAAACAAGACAATATGACAATGGCAAGGTAGAAATAATCGCAAGAAGTTCAGTGGGAGAAGCACGTACAGAAACGACTTTAACCGTCACCCCACGCAGTGGCGATTATCGTGGAGTTCTCAAGACATCACCGAGGCGTAAGTATAATGAGAAACAAGCACGAAAGACTATCGAAATAATATCGAACTGCATAAGTAATACCTTTCATTTACTTACTAAAATTATTTTATTTTACATGTATAAAAGCTTATGTTTTAACTATTTAAATTACAAAAATTGTATCAATATATAAATTGAATATATTGTTACCTTAAAATACTTTAATTTTCAATTGCAGTTTGATATGATTTCTTACAATAATAACACTTTATTAAAATAAAACACTGAAATCGTAAGAAACACAATAATGCCAAAATTCAAAATTAAATCAATGCGAACGATCCAACATGCGACACATTCTTGAGTCGATACAATTAAATTGCGCACATAAATACTGAAAACTTTCAACCAACATCACATTTTCCTCATCCAACCTTCCTTATCCTTTTCCCTCCAAAGTCGGCAGCAAAGATAAAGTGATCCAGAGAAAGAACTGCAATAACGATTGAGAGATTGACTGAAGACGAACGAACAATCGACTATACAAAATATCCTTTGGTAAACGGATAGCTCAACTGTAAAAGGGATTATCAGGTATGGTTTTTTTTTTAATGAAAAAAATTCATGTTATTGAAAGCACTGCAGTCAATGATAATTTTTCCTAAAATATATTTGGTATTTCTTACAAAAATTATATCCTAAACCTTTTGTGTTTTTATTTCTCTGTCGATTGACTCATTTTTAAATATTTTGAAAATATTTGAAAATATTTTGGTTGAATACGTGTTATTAATATCTCAAATTTTAAATAATTTTTTACTAAAATATCTTATTTATTAGTTAAAATTTAAAGTTAATATTAATACTATGAATATATAAATAAACAAAAATACCATTCAGGAACTTAGGTTATAGTCAACTTAATAGCCGTATACCCTTTACGATAACCCAAATATACCGAGTCCTACCTATTTTTCCTTTTAATCAGAAAAAATAATTAAATATTTTTATTATTGTTAAAGAGGGTGTTAAAATCTTGTATTGCAGTTATCGATAATTGCAGAAATACATTTTTGTCCATGCATTATTTAATTTAGAAATTATCATTTGATTTTTTTTCTAAATTATAAATTGAATGCAAATATAATTACTTGAATTATCGAAATTATTAGTAATTATGAGACTTTAACATCACCTAAATTATATTTTAAAAGTGGATCCTAAAGATTGTAGAGTTTCGTGAACTTTATGAATTTGTGTTTCATTTATATCCTAAATTGATATCTACTATTTCTGTATCCATGTTATATGTTCCTGTTGTAAATGTTTTTGTTTTAAATAATTGTTTTGTGGCAATCCTCGCATGTATTAATAGGTAAGGTAAAATGGATCGTAAATTGTGTTATAAATATGTAAATTATTATAATAAAAGAAATACATTGCAATATTTTTCTATAGCATGGTACGATTACGAGCTTACGCAGTATCAAGCTGAAAAACAGGATACCGAATTAGAACGCGTTTTTGACGAAAGAAAAGAACAAAGTGTATCTCAAGGTACTATAATAGCTACTGAACACCTTGGACAAAAAGTAATAAAGGAACCACAAACAGAATGGCAGAAAACAGTAAAAACAAAGAAAAATGAAGATTATTACAGCAAGCTTATGAATCTTGAAGAAGAACAAATTTTAAAAGAATCTAGACTAAGAGAATCACATCATCAATACGCAATACCAGGAGAGAAAGTAGTTAGTAACTCGATTGCTAAAGGAATGGCTCAAAAATATCAAGAAACTTTGTAAGTTTGTATAAATCAAAATAATATAATAAAAATAAAATAAACTATAAAATATAATAATTTAAAATTTCCAGAGAATCGCAGCCTCAAGAACAACCAACCACAAAAGTAATTAAAAAGTTCACAACGGAAGTAGATATTGATTCTCAACAGCATAAGGGGCCTGGTTACCCTCCTGAACCATCAGAATCGAAAATTCATGGTCGAGAGGTTCATGTTGCAAAGCAGAAGCAAACACAAAAAGAAATAAAAGATGATGTCGAAATAACAAGGAAAATAACAGCAACAGAAACAACAGAAGTTGAACATAAAGCCATGACACAAGAACGTGTTGTTCAAGGTCAAGTAAAGCCTTCAACTCCACCAGTATTTACAAAGAAAATTCAACCATGTAGAGCTTTTGAGCAAGAACAAGCTAAATTTGAAGTTGAATTCGATGGTGACCCGTTACCGACAATTAAATGGTATCGTGAAGATTTTCCAATCACAAACTCTGCCGATTTGCAAATTTATACATTCAGCACAAAATCAGTGTTAATTATTCGTCAAGTATTTATGGAAGATTCAGGAGTGTTTTCAGTGATAGCTGAAAATCGAGGTGGAAAAGCAAAATGTAGTGCTAATCTTGTTGTCGAAGAAAGGCGAAGACAACCAGGCCGGGGAGGAATTATACCTCCAAGCTTTATTACAACTGTTCAAAGTACAACAGTCTCAAGCGGTCAACTAGCAAGATTTGATGCAAAAGTTACTGGTACTAAGCCAATTGACGTATACTGGTTAAAGGTGAGCTTTCATGTGAAACTGTATATTTATAGTTAATTAAAAAATGATATACTTATTAAAATAACACTTTTTAACAGAATGGTAAAAAAATCACTCCTGATATTCGCTACAAAACTGTAGAAGAAGATAATACATATACTCTTTTAATTTTGGAAAGTATTGCAGAAGACACTGGTAAATATGAGTGTGTAGCAATTAATAGTGCGGGTGAAGCACGATGTGAAGCTGAATGTATTGTTCGACAACCGCAATCAACAACTAAAACTGCGAAACCATCGACTACTGATGTTGAAAAAACACCAACAATACTCCAGCCTTTAAAAGATCAAACTATTAAAGAAGGAACATCCGTTGCATTTTCTTGCAGAATTAGTGGGAAACCAATTCCAACTATTCAATGGAAAAAAGGAGATAAGGTTATTATTAATTTATTTTTTAAAAGTCAAATTCTTGTCAAAGTCGATTTAGATAATGAAAATTTAAAAATACTTCATAAATTTTATTACGATTAATTATTATCAATAATTAATTATCAACAATTAATTATTATGAATAATGCTAAGGCCAATAAAACAAGGAACGTTTTTTGTACTGGTTTCCCTTACAGAAAATTTGAGAAAAAATCCACAAAATTTTATTAAAGCGACGATCCGTTGACTGGTCTAACAACCTTATCAAACTAATTTGTTAAATATGTTATTGTTCGTAGTTTAAAAATTATATTTTATTCAATAAATAAGCCTGCCGATTGTTGACTAGCCAATGAAACCTCGCTTTAACAATAACTAATCTAAAGGATTTGTTTTTTTATAAGTTCATTTTGATCAAAACGAAAAGACTCTATTTTTCGCCGAAAAATTTGCTTCAAAAATGAATTTATTGATCGCTACGAACCAAGATATTAATTGTATTTTCAGATAATTAAGCCATCAAAATATTTCCAAATGCAAAAAGAAGTAGATCTTTGCACATTAAGAATCTCAGAAGCATTCCCAGAAGATGAAGGTGTCTACAAATGTATTGCTAAAAATTCTGCTGGAGAAGTAACTACATCTGCTAATCTTAAGGTTCTCGGTATGTGTACATTACTTCATATTTGTGATAAAATTAAATTAATATTTTAATTTTGTATATCTTGATAATCAATAATAATTTATTTATTATTTAGCTCCTGATACAGCTGATATTTTGCCAAAGTTGACACCGCTCAAAGATCAGGTGGTTTTAGAAGGACAGCCTGCTCAATTTAAAACACAAGTATCCCCAGCTAATCTTAAACCAACCATAAAGTGGTATCGAGAGGGTGCCCTTATTCCTGAGTCACCTGACTTTCAGGTAAATAAATTTTGTTTCAATTAACGAAAAAAAATACTAAAAAAAATGCTAAACTTAAAGACACTGGGCTTGCAGGTTCTCTATTTTATAGACAGATAAAAGCCTCAGTCTTAGGGTCTCATGCTGAGTTATTTGAACGGAACGGTTTTGATTCATCACAAGGAAGTTTCTTGAGACTCTGTACATTTGTTGAATTTATTATAACCTAAAATGAACATTATGTATTTATTAAAATCTTTAATTAAATATGTTTCAATCAACAAAAAACTTTTAAAACCAAAAATTCAATACAATAATTTGACAAGTAAAATGTTGTAAAACAAATCTTTAATAAAATTAAAAATACTTTTGATTCTAGCATCCTTCTAATAAAATTCGGTTGATATAGATAAAAAATAATATTATCTACTTTCATTTACCCCTCTTTATTAGGAGGATGTCAGATTGAAAAGTGATTACAATTTTATCAAGGATAGGATTCTCAATACTTTATTCGACTAATTCTTGTATTGTATTTCTGCTTTAAGAATGTTTTGTTAATTGAAATAAAGGGATAAAACAAAAAAAAACATAAATTTCAGAAATACATTTTGTTAAAAATTTTGAATAAATATAAAATATTCATTTTAGGTTCTAATAATCTCAACAGATGTACAGAATTACGAAATATTTGTTAAAGGTAAATTTATTGACTGTATTCAGTTCTGTACAGTTAGTAATATTTGTCATCGATGATGAAAAATACATCATATAGTGTATCGCAGAAATAACTCAGCGATAAACCTTAAGGCTAGGATAGAAAAATAACATAAAATAGTACATTTCGATATGGCTGTGGAAGGTGATTATGTGCCTCGTGAGACGTTTTTCGCCCGAGCGAAGCGAGGGTGAAAAGTCGCACGATGCAAAAATCACCTTACGCACCAGTATCGAACCGTATTTTATGCCACGAGAGCTGAAAAATCATCTTAAAGTTAGGATTTTGTGGTTAGAGTGGTATAAACAAATTAATGGCCAAATAATACATTATGCGGAAAGAGAGTAAAATTGCATATTATTCCCGAGGGCGGTTTGTTGCCAGAGCGAAGCGAGTGCAGTAATTACCCGAGGGAATAATTTGTTTCAGTCTCGACGTGCATATAGTTCTTCATTTCCACCTTAACTGTGGCAACTTATTAGTTATTATATTAATTTTTTAATAATTTTCTATTTTTGCTAATAAAA
>JAPYZA010005294.1:0-12349 GCA_030522685.1 Eupelmus azureus
CGCCGACAATCAAGCCGCGCGCTGAAAACGAAAAACCGCGCGCGGTAATAAAACACTCGGCCTGCTACACGCGCAAAAATTTATAATGCTAATTCCTGGCCGCAAAAATTGTTTTTCGCCGGAATCGCGCGTTACAATTTCACGAGCATCGCGCGGCAATTATTCAAAATAACGTCGACAGAAACAATGCCGGCCGTAGCGGAATGTTAAGTAGATTCTCCTTAACGCATCTGTCGCCGCGCGCGCAACGCGTAATAAAACCGCGCTGCCTCTTAACGAGAAGAGAGAAAAAAGAGCGAGCAGGCCGCAATTAAGGCTCTCCTATCCGCCCGCTCGTTATCCCATGACAATGTTTAAAGTTCCTTCAACTCGCTGTATACGAGAAGAGTAAAAAAAGAAGAGCTACGCGTGCTCGAATGCTTCGGTGCAAGAAGCTTCTCTTTGCAAAACTCCGTCCTTTTAGCGAAGCGCCGGGTAAGAGAGGAAAATATTGCGGCGGATGTAAGTCGGGCCGCGCGAGCAAACGCGAATAAAAGGGCGAAAGCTTCTCCGAGGCGAGTGGGGGGAGGCAGAGAGGGTGGGCTCGTCGCGAGCGGGAAAAAGCTCGGGGAAAAAGTTCGCGTCTCGGGGGCTAACGTCTTGGAAGTGTCTCAAAAAGAGCGCGGCAACTCTCTCTCTATCTCCGCGTCCTCTCCTCTCTTAAGTGTATCACATAGTAAATTTAGTTTACCTCCCCCCTTAAGGAAAGAGCCTTAAGGGGTGGCGCCGCCATCTTTTCCAAGATGGCGGGGCGAGCTTCACGCAGAAGCAGCAGCCGGACCGTTCAAGCGAATCTGGACGATCAAACGGCGGACTAAGAGCCGCGCTTTCGCCCGGGTTAACTCGAACTACGCGTGTGTGTATACGTGTGTGGTTGTATACTTGAGAGAGAGTGAGATGGCCACCCCCACCTTGTGCGCGCGCGCGCCTTTGCTTTTATGTATACGGCGCGGACCGCCCGAGACTGAGCGACTCTAGTTCCAATCGATGAGCGGCCGTTTGCGGAGTCTGCGGAGAGGGAGAGATGTTCTCTCGTGTGGGAGAGAGGTGGGGGTGGGTGGGAGTCTGCGGACGGCTGTATTTCATCTTTTATTTGCCGACTTTTTCATGTGGATGTGGGTAAAGCGCGTTTAGGGGTGGGACGTGCGGCTCCTCGTGTTTGCGCGCCTGCGGGGAATTTTAGGAGAAGGAGGGCTTTTTGTAAATGTTTGACGGCTTGCTGATATGGGTCAGTTGGGGCTGAATTATTGAGCGGGGATGATTTATTGAGAGAGCTGAGTAAACGGAATTTTAAATGTGAATGGGTGGTTGGGCTGTGAATTGAGAATAATTTTCGCGATGAGTGTGGAAGTGGCTGTTTTGTGAGTTTAGTGTCTTATGTTTTGCGTTATTGTATGTTTGTAATCTCGTTTATATTTTTACAATTCATATGATTATATGCTCAGCGAAAGATTTCAGTGGCAACTGATTTTCCAAAGTTAAAGTAATTAAAAAAAGATAAATTACTTTACCATATTCTCGTAATGTCCAAAAACGTTTAAACATCCTTCAAGCACGATAAACCTTCAGCTTCATTTTATTTAATATAATTTTCTAAAAAAACAAAGAATTCAAACCTCAAGCTCGATCTTCAAAAAAATCCAGTATACCTCAACCACCATTACATCTTCATCCGCAACTCTTCGCATTTCCCATTCTCAGGGGACGCAGCATCCCATTACTTCCTTCTCCCAAAGGCAATACATAATTTTCTTGTTTTTTTTTTTCGACTGCGGGCGTTGTCCTATTGTATGAAGGAGCCGTGCAACTGTGCGCTACACCTTCTGTAACAAAAGATCGCACTGACAGACTTCAACAGTCTCAAAGAATCGCGGGACGACGTCGGTTAAGCTTGTAAGATAATAAGAGGGAAGAATGGTTTTGTTGAGCGTAATATCACACAAATTGTTTCTAAGCTGGTGGTTGCTGGTTTTGATCTCAACCCCTGAATTTGGCACTAGACTTTTTTTATGAAGGTACGAATCTAGTTTAAGAGACTGTCGATGTCACCGGAAATCACTGCGATAATCAAATCAATTTTATAGGCATTAATATATATTTTTAAATGTATAATACTAGAACTTATTCAATATCCACGAAAAATAATATCATAGCAAGCAAAATCGCTTACTGAACCACGAATTCTGCATTCCAGGCGGCAAAGACGACGACCCGAAGGGCCCGTCGAACTCTCTGAGTTCATCGCAGAGCAAAAAGCAGAGGAAAGCGCGCACCGCTTTCACGGACCACCAGCTACAGACCCTGGAAAAGAGCTTCGAGCGACAGAAGTACCTCAGCGTCCAGGACAGGATGGAGCTAGCGGCGAAATTGCAGCTCACAGACACGCAAGTCAAGACGTGGTACCAAAACCGAAGGTAAGCCAGCCTGAAATTTGAAGGATGAATTATTACGCTCGTTTATGGATGTAAATGATACGTTTTTGGAAGGATTATGAGAGAAACAAAAAAGTAAACTACGTCGATTTGTTAGCTGCACCGAAACCGGTTAATCCCAAAACCAAAAAACCCAACCAGCTCCCAAAACCAACACACCAACGCACTTCATCCAGCGCTCGTTAAACCTCCCACAATCACCCATCCACTACCCAACAAAAAAAAATCTCCCTCTAAAAGCCAAAAATCACGCGGCGGTAGGGCCTCGAACTATAAAAGCCGGTGGATGATCGATTGCGCCTAGACAAAGGATCCCATCCCAAGACGGCGCTGTTTGTCCATAATACTCCCAAAGCATCTCCTCCGGAAAAAGCGGCTCTAGCTACCGACGCACCATCATCGTCGTCGTCCCTGTCGCTCTATAGCCTCCCTCTCAGCTTCTTCTTCGGCGCGTGTCGAATGCGTAAATGGAAATCGCGGCGGGCAACAAAGCCCCCTTGTTTACGCGCTTAAACGCCTGGAGATTGCGCGAGCTCCTCGGCTTTGTTTTATATCGTTGGGTCGCCTTTTTTTGCGGCGGTATGGTTGTTTTCTGTTGTGGAGACGACGAGCCGTTTAATCGCGCGGAGGAGAGAAGCGATGATCGGGAGAAAGCGTGAAAGAAGCGCGGGATGAGTTCGCGTGAAGAGAGTAGGTGCGGAGGCACGCTTGTTCGTTGTTTGCTAAGTGAATTTTTTTAAGGGGGGGCTGAGTGGGCAGTTAAGGGGATAGGGTGTTGCTGATGGGGCGAGGGATTTGGGAGGGTTTGGTGAGGATGGTTTTTGTGGATGAAGAAGGGTTATTTTGGTGCTGTTTCGTTTAAGTTTATTTAAGATTGATTTTTTACTTGAAATGTTAATACAAAGAGGTAGTGTCAATTTAGATTCTTTAAAGTCTTTCTGTGAAGCTAAAGCTTCTCTACGTCTACGAACCGACAAACTGACCGAAGCGCCAACCAAACCAGACAAACAAATCGAAAACGCAAGCTTCCCCAAGCAAAGAAAAAAACTCTCTACCCTCTCCCACGAAAAACCAATAACCCACATGCCCCCTCACTCCTCGAACAAAAGGCGCCGCCTTTAATAACTCCACATTAATTACCCTCCGCTCTCATTCCCTCTCCTTCTCTCCCACCAAAAATGTTTGTCCACGGGGCGCTAACCGGGCGTAAAGTAGTCTCGGCACGAGGCGTCAAATCTGAATTTTCTCGGGCCGCGCAGCGCGCAGAGGAGGCGGAGAGAGAGAGATAGCCGCGCGCGCAGAAAATCGAAGGAGCGCGGCGGCGGCGGCGGCGGCGGCAGCTCGAGGCCGGCGAATCGCAGGCGCCACGAGATGACGCTGTAAAATCCCCCGGCGTACCGAGAGTGAGAGAGAGAGAAAGAGGAGGAGAAGAGCGGGGAGAGGCTAAAGGATGCCGCAATCAATTGCCGCTTCGGCGCATGACGCGCGATCGCGCGCTGCACTCACACGCAGAGGGAGAGGAGAGGAGAGAGAGAGGTTGAAAAGGCCCCGCGCGTGGAAGCGTGCACGCCTACTTCTAATTAGACGCGAGAGCGTTTTCGGCCGGGGGTTTGGGGGAGCGCTTTGGGTTGGCTTTTTGTGGATTTTTCGAGGCTCAGATTTTGGTGTGTGTGCGAGTGAGTAGAGGTAAGGTGAGCATCGAGGAATTAATTTGTTGGTTTCGTTTACAGGAGATAAAGGCTTGTTCATTTCTATGTGTGTAATAAACAAACTGGGAATTATATGAATATAATTTGTTAAACGCAACTAACGTGTTAAACAATTTCTCTAATTAAACAAATTTAATATGTTTACAGAAATATTTGTTGCAAGAGTTAAAAATAAATTTCATCCTAATAGAAAACGGTACATTTCAAACTAATTGTTAGAAGCAAACTTTAACTCTTAATACATACATTTCTTATGCATACGTTACTTACAAAAAAAATCATATACTCCTTCAAAAACATCACAACTAAAACTCTCACCTCCACCATTCCTCACCAATTCAAACTCTCACCCCTCACCCATAAACCTCTCCAAAACCTCCCTGAACTCACCCCTCCCCCACAAACCGGTAAAACTCGGTAATCCACGCCACGTAACGCGCTGCCAATTTTCGGCCCCTCACAGGGCCCCATCTCGCCTTCCTCTCCGAAAACCAAAGCCCGCCACCTCCTTCCGATACACATTGATTGTTTTCCAAGGCGCCGCGGCGTCGCCGGCCCAACATTACGCTCACTAATTAAGGAGAGCCCCTCGTTTCGTGACTCTCAACTTTTTCGGCCCTATATAGCGTATAAACCTAACGCTTTCTTCCGCGCGGCTTTCTCTCTTCTTTCTTTATTCCGGCGGAGAGGAATCGCTAATAAGCGTCCTCGCGCTGGAAACTGTCATTAAAGTGTCAATTATGCGGCCTACGATGACGAGGTGTGTAATGATACAGGACGCGCCGCGCGTAGGTGAAATGATACATTTTTTTTTTCGGGGAGCCTTTTCTTCTGGCGCCTCTCGGTTTGATTCTCTTTAGTTAGGCCGACGCTTGATGTGGCATTGATAGGAGGGCCTTTAATTAAGCGCGTCTTTTGGCTCTGCGGTGATCGTGAGCTTGATAGTTTCTGGCCGCGCTTTAATTGCCTCTCGTTTTAGGTGATTTGTGTGGAGCGGCTCTATCGGAAGAGTGGCTCGAGTGTAGCACTGATCGATGCTAGATATCCTTCGGCTGTGTATATATAGTGAAAGTGTCGGAGAAATGCTTATCGCTGGCATCTCGAACCTGCTCGTAACTCACCCTGGCTATTGTTTATTCAAAATTCGTCTGGCAAATGTCGTTTTAATTATCGTCGCGGTTTTCCTTGCTCGAAACAAACGCGCCCGGCTTGAGAAAAACACGGCGATTAACCCAAAGTTACACTTAAAAAAAAATCACCTCACAATCGCTCGCAAACTCTCGATCCACGTACATATATACGTATACGCTCGTTATTCCAGCATTAAGTCATCAGCGCGTGTTTATGCTCTGAGAAAAAAAAGAAGGCGCGCGCGCGGGATTGCTTAATTTTAATGGGGCGCAGTTAAAAAGCTCCTAAGAGACGATAAGCATCGGGGCGACGCAATTTACGACGTTATATCCGAAAGAATGCATTAAAGCACCGAGGGAGGAGGGGGGGCAGGAAAGTTATTTCCCCATGCGCGCGTGTAAAATAAGCCGTCATCGTGTTACCAGGGCTCACGCGCGCGCGGGAAACAATTGGAAACATTCTCGGGACATTTCGTAGTCGAGATAAGGCGGAGGGAAGAGGAGAGGGAAGGGAGACGGGCTTGAAAATTGGGCAACTCGATTCTTTTCGGGAGAGCGGATACCGAGGCTGGATGAGCCTGGCTTGTATGTGTGTATACCTGGAGTATGAGGGACGGAGTTTGGGTTTGGAATTGGATGGAGGAACTGTGACATTGATTTTCACGATTTTTATATTGCATTTTTGAATTTATCAATGCTGATTTTAAAAAATGGCAGAGATGTATCCGTATACGGCTAAATAGTGTCGTTACAAATCTCCTAGCGTCGAAACTTGAACTGACTCATCCACACACAAACAAAAACCCAAACAATAACTAAAAGCTAAACGGCACTAGATAAGCAGCTCAGCCTCTAAAGCAACGCATGCATAATTCCCCCACCAAAATCATCCCAGAAACAAAGACAGAATCAGAAATCCTCAACCCAGAATGAGGAGAAAATTAGTGTCGGTTTAACAGGGCCCGCCGAGAATAGAAAGAGAGCCGCTTAAAACTTTTGTTGCTCTCTCACTCTCACGCCCGGCGCAGCATCCGCACCTATATAACTATACACATCCTCAGCAACTCTCTTTCTGGGTGGTGACTGGGTCGATTTTGGTGGAGGCGCCACCTCGGGCGCCGCCGCGGCGACGCTCGCTCTCTCCCGTGGACCGAGATAGGTATATGTAGGAGAGCGCCGGAAGTGCGTTCCACGAGGACACGACACGAATTGCCTCCGAAATCTAGATTCGAGAGACGGGCTTTTCGGAAAGAATTAGGATCTCGTCGTGCGTGGGAGGATTTCGGGACGCTCGAGATTAAGGCTGGAGTGTGCGTGGGTATACAAGTGGGGCGCGAGATTTCGTATCGGCGGTGATTGGGTTACCGAAGTGAGATGTTTATTTGACGGAGGGTTTTTTTCTTTGTCGAGGGGATTTGGGGGTTTGGTTTTTTGAGTGGGTTGTTAATTCGGGGTCTAGGGTTGATTCGTGTAGATAAGAGCAATGTGATATCGAAACAAAGGATTTTTCCATGATCCAATGTTTAATCTAAAAATATATTTATTTTAAATCGTAATTAAAAATATACCAATAATGTAAAATAAACAACGGACTGTACTCGCGCCGTCAACTACACATTACAACTCAAAGAACACAAAACAGTTACAAACCTACCTCCCTCCTCAAAAACCCACCTTTCGTCACACATCCCACATAAAGGCACTTCCCGCAAAAAGCCACCTCAACATCCCTCGGAACAAGCGTAACCAGCAGTCGGCCGCGGCAACGGATTCGCAAATCGTCCCCGTAATGATCCTCCCGCGCGTAAAAAATCGATAAATGCCCTCGGCGCTGATGATTCGCAAGAGCAGCGCTGATGCAGCCCGTCAAGGCACGTATACGAGTGCACGTATATACTCTCTGTCTCTCGGGCGCGAGCGATATTATAACCGTGAGAATGCAGAAGCGCGCCCGCACTGGCGGAAGAAGGTGCTTCTTCTTGCGCGCGCTTCCCACGCTATTGCGCGCGACTAGCGCTGCTTATAACTGCATCATAACGGATCGGGCTTCGGTTGTTTGCTGGGGAATTGTCACTTTGGTGTCGCTGTTTTGACGCTGGTTCTTTGCGAGGTGAGGGCTGTGGAGTTGCTGTGCGGATGGGTTGGGAAGGGGTGAGGTTGAAGTTTTGGGGGTTGAGTTGGTTACGAGTTGGTGAATGGATTAATTTCTGAATTGGAAGAAAGGTACTTGATTATATATTAAAAAGTAGAGTTGGAAAATAAAATTTTCTTTGATCAGTGTGACTCGTGAAAGGGTTTTCTTGTTAAGAGGTTTACAAGGTGTAGCAGCGATTACTGAAACGCATTAACTGTTATGGAGTTTAAATTGGAATAAGCTTAGCGAGCTCTGCATATAAGCGAGCGGCTTCGCACGTTTAATGAATCATTCATTCGCATCTCATCTTCACCCGCGAGTTTATTTTTAGAAGACACATTAATTAAGACACATTTAATTCAAAACAAAACAATTTTCACTATCGCCCCCACCTTACCCACAACTTTTCATTACTTAATAACACCGCGCGATTTCCTCTTTTCACACATAATCCCGATAAAAATTTCTAAAAATAAACCACAATATCCCACCGTACATTATACCACCCGCGCTACATCTTACACCTCCCCTCATCCTCTCCAATAACACAACACACACACGCTCCGCAATAGGAAATCACATCAGACGAGGCCGCAATTTTCGCCTATACCCAAGCCGTTCGAGGCCGCGCGCTTGCGCGAATTTCGCTATACCAGCCGAACGAGGCTAATTGGGACTAGCAGGCGCACGAATATAACGAGCGAATGCGCGCGCGTCTGCGCATGCGGTATAGTATAATGACAGTCCGCTCGATGCCAGATAAGAGCGCGCATCGCGGCAACCTTTCGACGAGAGAGCCTATGTTCTCGCACACCTTCTCCTGATTGTTATTTATTATTATTATTATTATTTTTTCATTCTTTCTTTCGAAGTCGCTCGCTTATTATTCGCGCGGTGGCTCGATCGGCGCGCTGTCACGCGAGCTCCCTTTTGTTGCGCGTGACGCTTTCGATGATTGCTTTATCGCGCCATTCTTTTGTGAGAGCCGAGGGATTCGTTTATTTTTAATGCCCTGGGAGTCGAGTTGCTTAATGAAGGATGAAAATTGGAGCGCTCGGCATTATGGCTCGCTCTCCGGGGATTGCTCTATCCTCTCGAATTGTTATCGCTTACCAGAATTGTCCAATACTCTCGAATTAAGAGCGACGAATTATCCCTAAGGCTAACAAAACTGTCGCAACCCAAAAAACACACACACACACACCGCTGACAAAACGAGTTTTCTCACACGTCCTCCAAAACAGCAGCACACTGGCTACACAAACAGGCAACAGTCGCGGCGCTTGTCCCTTTCTCAACCGCAAAAGCGCGCGTGTGCAGCGAGGCAGGTAATAATTCGAAAAATATGTCGCTCTCTCGCACCGTTACGCGATTGTCGCGAGCTGCTCTCTCACATTAGGACCCTCACCTCGCTCGGCGCGCACTCGCGCCATTATAAATGCATTAACGCGCTCTCTCGCAGGCGCGTTCAATTTTTCAAGGCGCGGGTGACCAAAGGAAAAAAAGCACGGTTTTTCCCTGGGCGTCAGGTGTCCCGTAAATTGGACGGCTAATGGCCGCTTGCGAGGGGCTAGAATTGGCAGGAGCTGATGACGGATCTGTTTTGCGGTGGCTGCGGGGTCATAAGTGTTTCTAATGCCGGACGCCGTTTGCGGTGGAATTCGTCGCTTTTCGGAGGGGAATAGGAGCAGCCGGGCGTTTATGTCAGTTTTGCTGGGTAATTGATTTACCGGAGGAGGAGCTATTAATTTTAATGCGCCCGCTCGGTTGGCATTATTGAATAAGGCGTGCGGCCCGTTAATTTGAGGAGTCGGTTGTGTTTTTGAGCCGGGAAGAGGAACGTCGATCAAATTAGACATTGAGCCGAGGAGAAAAAGTCGGTAATTTATTAATTGATCGTACGTATCGAGAGCGCGGCTGGAAAATACGTAGATTAAGCCGCTCTCGGGCGCTCGATCCTTATAATTAACGGCGCGATAAGCATTGTGCACTCGGGATCGATTTTTCAATTAATCCAGCGTAAAAAGCCCGGGTATAAGCGTAAAATAATTGCCAGTTTACAGTTTATATCATATTCCATTTGGGCAATCCAATCGGCCGCTAATGGACGAGAAGTCGTTACTAAAACATTCATAAACGACGAACGTGGAAAATATATGGGTGCGTGGAAGGGTGAAGAGCGTGTCGGGCGACAGCTCGTTACACCAGTGGTATTAAGGGGAGGGGAGAAAATACAAGTGTAGGAAAGAAGCGAAAATAAGATCGATCATCGGCCAGGGTAGGCGGCCGAGCTGGGAAAAGTTATTTCGAGCACTGGGGGGGTTGGAGTTTGTGTGTGTATCCTTTGGATTCTGGGCGTCGTGGATATAAATACGCGATCAAATAAACATTGGTTAATCGATGGTTCTATCGGCGGGGATGAATAGTTTATGAGTCGTTTGTATGAATGGAAAAGTTTGTTTGTTTGTTCGGGGTTTTTGGTTAGTGATGCAGTTGGCAGGGTGGAAAATTGAATGGAGTGTTATTAGGAGCTATAACTAGCTGATAGTTAGACTTTAGTTGGGATTTTAGTTAGAAATTTTAATGATTGGGTTAAGTAGTTAAAACCAACTCGTCAAGTTTTTATTCCGGTTAATTCAATCGTTTTATCGACAGCCATCAAATCGCGAAATCGAAACTCAATAAAAACAAACAAAAACAGACACAACAAACACTCGAACCAGATGCAGACGAAAACACCGTCATTCTCATCGTAAAAATTCCCATGCACTCATACCAAGTGATTTTCATATTTTCCATCACAGCGGCACCTTTCACCCATCCCGCATCCCATGAAAAGTTTCGCCAGATCTTACACCAACTCTCATCATCCTCGACTTATTCATCCTCCACTACCGTTACACTTTTTCCATCTTCCTCACAGCACACGCAACCCTGACTCTCTCTTGCACCCATACAGCTCCATAAATCAATGTGCTCTCTCTCTCCCGCCGCACAAAGCCCCGAACACGGGGGCAATTAAGGGTGTTTTGGAGTGGCTGCATAGGCGCACTCGAGCTTCCGTCGCCGGCAAAAGGGGTATTAAAAAGCATTACTCATCACATAATCGCGCGCGCCGCCACAATGCGCTTTTACGACGAGCGCTAAATGTCGGGCGAAAAATGAGAAATGATTCCGGCCTGTTTAAAATTCATGAACGATTTCGCTGCGCGCGCTCCACATACACATACCCCAGAGGAATAAAGTATACAAAAGACGCGAATGGTCCAAATTCGCGGGCTGTCCTAGCGCGTCTCATTGTGAGCGCTCGTTAAGGAGCAAGGGTTCATACGCGCACTCGAAATTTATTAATTGTCGAATTTCTCGCTTGCGCGAGTTTCCGTTACGCGCGCCGACGTGTAATTCGGGTCACAATTGCGGCGCGCCACAATACGCCGGAATTTTTTCTCTCCGATCCAGAGCGCGCCTTTTTTTCTTCTATATAATCATTAGTCAAAATTGTCCGTGTGCTTTTCAAACGAGCGCGACACGCGGCATAGTTATGTAAATTACGCGCCGTGTAATTATATCGCGATGCAGCGCGGCTGTATGATTAAAAGTAAATTTTCCAGCGGCCGTCCGTGTGTATTTGCGCGATATCGCTTACCACAGTGTACCTATATAATTAAACGTCTCTTAATTCGGGCCCAAAGAGCGCGGCATTATTAATTACGCTGATGGATCGGTGCGCTCGCGCTTGCGGCGAGCGATGAGCTTTGTCATTGAAAATTGAATCCTGGAGCGCGCCGAGTACATCCGGTGCGTGTGCGTCGGGGAGGAAAAAACGAGCCGATCCCCCGCTTTCGTGGGCATAGGAGCGTGGATAATGATCGGTTGCGCGAGCGCGGCTTTTGGTCGGGCTGGACTTGACGTTTTCCCCTTTTTGATGAGGAATTTCATATTTTCATGTGTGGGTGCGAGCGGTTTTTGAGAATTTAACGCGTTTGGATGAGGTATTAAATCTGTCGGTTCGGTTGAGGTTTTATGGCTGGGGTTTGAGATGTTTATGGTTTCCTTTTGGAGCGATTGTTTGCGATTTGATGGGATTGTGGATCTTGTGGGTAATGAGGCTCTGTTTAAGCGCGTTAAAGTATACCTTTCTAAAAGATTTTTATAGAGCTGATCATTGAGGTCTGGGATTAATTTCATTGGTATCAAAATTTATACCGACAGTTCACCCATCAATAGACACTTCTTGTCAAAAACTAAACCAACACCTTATCAGAGCAATCGATCCCACACCCACCAACCATCCTCTCAACTCTCACGCGTAACCCACACCCCATCCTCACCACCACCTCCACCCTAACCCTCAACCCATCCTCTCAAGGACACCCCAGAAACCCATCCCCCCACTCCACACCCGCATCCTCACCACTCAGCCACCACCCAGACCACCAAACCCAAACTCCTCGGAAGCGGATCGTTGCAGCACTCCCACCCCCGCGTAGATATCACCCCTTGGAATCAGCGTAACTCACACCTTGGCTCTTGCACCAATTTTCCGCGCTCCCCCCTTCCCTAAACATTATTCAAGAACATCGCCCAGCTTATACAGCCGCCGCGTCTCTTTGGCGGCGCGGGGGCGGCCTGGCATGATACGCGATGATTAGCCTGAGCGCTCGCGCTCTCTGAGCCTCCACGGGCTATTTGTTAGTATAATAAGGGCCGCAGTGTGGCCAGCGCGAGAGAGAGAGAGAGAGTTGGCAGCGTTATAACCGCTCGCCAGCACGCCACTCCGTTTTAGCGTAATTGTCCCAGATCCGCGATTTACATACGCGCGAATATAGAGAGAGAGCGAATTTCCGTGCGAGCTGCTGTGTGTATGTATGTACGTGTGCGCGAGTGTGGAATAATTGGCCGTGG
>JAPYZA010005295.1:0-17979 GCA_030522685.1 Eupelmus azureus
GGATAGATACAGCACGGCCACGTGAGCGCGCTCCCTGGACCATCTACGCGAAGGCGACGCGGTGTGCTGATCCGTTGAGTTGTACTTCCTGAGCGACACCTCTTATCGGTGAGTAGTTTGATGGGATGTTTTGTAGGTATGATTGTGTGAGGTGTGGTTGGGCTTGGTTTGGTGGAAAAATTGCCGAGTTTTATTGAGATTTTGATTATTTAACGGAAAGGACTAGAGAAGTGTAGACAGATCTGGATTGATTTCTATGAGGGAGACTCTTCCTAATAAATAGATGATTTTGTAACCAAGGACTCAAATTAAAAAATTTTTAATACAAAGGCAGAGAAGTTTTTTAATATAATGAAAGAAAAAACTAAAATTAAAATAATAAAATGAAGAGTTAATTTTGGTAAATCCGGTAAAATAGATAATTAAAAGAAAATGAAATGAAAATGAAATGTTATTGCACTAATGATATGTTCAAGAGGCAGTTTTGACACACCGGTACTCATCGTATATCAAGTCCATTATATTACTTAAATTTTTATTGATTAGTTGTTGAAAGCCACATCAAGTCTTGTCCAAATACTTTCTCTAATTAAAGCTGTTTGAAAAGTGATTTGATGCAATGAACACTTCATTTTATTAATTCAAAGCCTCAATGGTAAAGGATGGATCCTACAGTCCATTCTGGCATGTCAGTGACTCGCACTCCAATTTGCTGTCTCTGTGCTTGGGTTGCTTATAGTGCAGGATTGAGGAGAGCAAGTTGATGCAAACATAGTCTCTACGTGCTGGGTAAGGCAAATTAGATTAGCGCGATACTGGGGTAATGTGCTTGTATTTCCGGGTTGTAATATCAAAGCGCATTGCTGCGTTCTTGCAACGTTCAAGTTTGAACATCATCTTCAGTGAAATATCTAAAAAAGGATTAAGAATATAGTCGATCAGTAGAAAATCGAGTTATTTCATCAGCAAGCTTTATATTATGTGGAATATAATCAGCACACTTGCACAATTTAGAGGATATAGTAAAGTATTCAAATCTGGTTGTATTGTAGCTGCTACAAAAACCTGGAGTGAAGCGTCACGACAAGCAATTTCAACAAATTGCAGGTTTCCAGTAGTCCTACATTTACACTAATCTGCAATTTATCGATGTTGTTAAGGTAACTTTAACATATCCGAATCACTCGACGAAGTAATTCTTGCTGTTGGGCACTTTGACAAAATGACTTGATGGGTTCCTTAGCCTTTAGAGTTAAGACCAAGTTCTTCTACCACTTTCTATTTGCTATACTAAAGTATAATACGAATTCGTTACTACGGTAGTGGGTAATAACGTTCCTAATAGCGATTCTTACCTTGTTACTAAGCTGCTTATGTAACCTTTGACTTGTTTTGCGGTTTGATTAAGTCTTTGAGCTGTCAACTTAAAACGTTGGATATTTTTTGGGTAGATGTCTGTTGAATGGACTAAAGAGCAATGACCTGCAAATCACGTTTTAAACGAGGCTCATCAAAGTGCTTGAAGGCTTGCCAGATAATTTTCTCAAACTTCATAAAGGGGCATCTAAAGAAAGTGAGATAATAAAGACGTCATAATCTCAGAAGATTAAACTAGTTTTTTTCCTCACTTCTATCTATAAATGATAATGCCATTAAAGACTTGTTACTGAAAAAATATTAAATAGTCAAAAAACTCACAAGAATAAGATTTTAGTATTATTTTGGGAATAATAAAATTTTTGATTATCATAGATTTTAAACATGCAAAGTAACAAAAACAACACATACAATTTCCACCTTTATCATTCTGACCTACTTCTATCATCCGGCTAATTTTATAATACAGATCCTCCGCTCACGGAAAATAGACGTCCAGATTTCAGATCTCTCTCTCTGTTTAGTCTTCTTCGACGCGGACATGCTAAACCTGACGGTAACTGATGCTTTCCGAACGCGTGCCCCCCAGCCCAGAGGCTGTCTTCCACGCACGTGACGAAATATATAGCATCGCGGCTATTGGTTACTTCCTTCGTTCCGCGCGGAAAGCCCGGAGGCAGTGCAACAAATCACCCACGAGGCGTTTCGAGATTTATGCCTGCTCCGCAAGATACTTGCAAAAAGAATCGATTGTTGCGAGCCGGACTTATGGTGCTGTATACAACTGAGGCACGATAAGCGATGACCGTTTGGAGGTTAGGTGATGCTATTTTTAAGATAGTGAGTGCGGCGATGGATTGCTTGGCCTACTTTGGAGTTGATGTCTGCGCTAGGAGAATTGTTATTAATTATTAGTTGTTGGGGTAATTATTGAAATTGATAAGCGTAATAAATGTTGAGATGGTATTGATAGAAAATTTGAATGAAGAAATACAATTAGTTTTGAATTAATTAAAAAATTGTTTTTAATTGAATTTTTCATTTATGTCGAGAAATGTTCCTTGCTATAGATGGGAAGCTAATTGCAGCGCTCAACATTCCAGCAGATTCTATTATTTTCAATTAAACTTTATGAAACGTTGGGACCATTTTTCACAATCTATACTCCGCAGTACAGGATTACAAAATATTGCCTCCTATTTTTCAATAGAAATAGCGTGCTTTAATATTTTGAAAAATTTGATATCCATATAAAAGAATTTTTTCCTTTAAATTTTTGCTTGAAAATATGCAGCCAACTGGTTTTATTCAGAATTCCTGGAATTCCATAAAAATACTCGAGGTACAATTAGAAATTTGAGAATGCGAATGAGTGCACACGAATGTAAATTCGCGCACGGGTATGTACATGCAAATGCAGTGGCTGTGGTTTTACTCAAAATACTTGGTGACGCGTACTTCATGTTTTTCCACATGTATGAGCTCACTTCAGCAGAATATTTCCTAACCGTAGGATATAAGTAAATGCTCGCACGATGAGAATTCGTATTTCAATCGTCGGAACTAAACATCCAGCTTGTTTTTCTTATTTTATTTAATAATAATACATTTCTGTTTTTCTCGAGCGTAAAAATAATGTATGTAGGAGTTTTAATAACTATGAATTTCAAAATTATTTCTTTTTTTATTTAAATTACAATCTATAAATACCCTGGAAGAAATTTGACCATTCAAGACTATGAAAAGAACATTAAAATAGCTATTAAATGGAATTATTTATACCAAGAATAAATTAAAATGTATGTAAAAGGTATATAAACATTAACACATTATTTAAAAATATTCTAAAACAAAATCATTATTAAATCTAAGCCCAAGTACTTTGAAATTCGACCCGATAAATAAGTTACAAACAGACCTCTCAAAAAATAAAAAATTAATCATCAAACCATCATAAAATCACAACCGCAAACTGCATCAAACCAAGCACCTTTCCGCACTCATTTGTCTGAAAAGTAATTTGTCGGAAAGAACGAATTTCTAGTTAGTTACACAGAAAGCACCGACTGCCTGGCTGCATGCGTGCCAGACATTGCCTGCGTGCGCCAGGTTGCACTGACAGCGTTATATCTTCATCTATAGATCTTCCGGCCTCGCGCTGTAACATGAGGCATTGCGTGCCGCATCGGGCGCTCATCTATCATTCGAAAAATTATTTTTCATTCATTAATGCGGCATTACGCTGGTGTACCGGCTAACATCTTCAGCTGGCTGTTGGGTATCGAATGATAGAGATAGCGTTGCGAGGGTTAATCAGCGTGTGGTTCTGGGAAAGATTGTTTCCATTTTTGAGGTGAAGGTTTTTATGAGGTAATTAGGGTGAAGGGATTTTAGTGGGGGTGAGAGTATTTGCGAAATATTTGTTTGAGGGATCTTTGGAAAATTTCTACTAATTAATGACTTTTTTATTTTTTGTTTTGTCTAAGAAAACGCGTGGCTAACAATAATTGAAAATTTCGAATAAGAATGGATTTTTTAACTATAAATCTTTTTTTAGATAGATGTCGAAAAATTTTTTAATCACGCTATTATTTTTATAGATCTATGCAAGCAAAAATAAAACTAATCCCATTTCAAAATTCTTGATGAAAATGATACTTTGTCTCCAAACCAAAGTTTATTTCTGTAATCTTACTATTAATTCAGTGGTGAAAATGTCACCTAATCAATAACAGAATTCTAACAGGGCCGCTATTTTTAAAACCCACCCAACCAAAGAATCGAAACAATCCAACTTCCTCCTACAATTTAAAACAAATCATCACTAAAACCCCCATCCCTATCCAAACCAACTATCCCCCACCCCATCTCCATCTCCCCAACATCAAACTCACGACGACCTCAAATCTCCCAACAAAAGCACGGCGAACTCGCGCTCCGAAAAAAGAATCCTCAGACTCAATCGCGCGAGAACGAGAAAAAGGGAGCATCGGCAACAACCAGAAAACAGCTCGGGTATTTGTCAAACGCACACTAGAGCTAGATTCGCGCGGCACGAGCTATCGCCTCGTCGCGGAATCCCCGCGTCTTTCCTTCCGCGTCGCTAGGCCGTTGACGTGAAAGCTCGGCTCTCGCGCGACTGGAGGTAAACGTTCCTGCCGCTGACAGGTGCAAAAACCTACGGCGCATCCGTTTGCGTCTACTCTCGCTGTTTCCGTTTATTTTAAGTCTGCTGGAGGTCTGGTCGTTTTTTTTTCTGTTTTTATTCGCGTGTAGTTGTATAGGCGATTTATTTTGGATCGTTAATTAAGCGCTGGAATGTGGAAGTGTGTTTTTCACGGGCTATTTTGAAAGCAGACTGGGGAGAGTGATTTGGAGCTGTGCGCAGCGGCGGTTTCGTTAATCTATTGAGTGCTGATAAAATGTGGTTTTTGCGATTGATCGTTAAAATTTTACGGGAGACTCGTTTTATTATTGGTTTGATTATGATTTTTATGATTTATGCGGCTTGTGAGTGATGATTTTTAAAATTTATAGGGTTCGAGTGGATTTATTTGGTGACGTAAATGAGAACGCGTCCCAAAAATTAGACAATTTAAAACTTCTGAATATTTATCTCATTTTTAATGGCTTTTACCGTTATTTTTATTTTTACAACACAATTTCATCAATATTCTGACGATCCCCTTTTACGACCATGAAATACCGCCGACGTCTCAGTCCTAGACCCATCCTAAATGCAGCAGAAAACGTCCGCAAAAGTATTTTATCGAACCATCACCCCTACACCCGCATCATCCGACCAGATCCACTCTCAAAAAAACCATTAAAAACCCAAACAGCCAAACCTAAAAAATTCACGCGACTCATATCCCCATTAATTTTCCAAACTCTCGCCACATAAAACCCTTCGAGGCAGCAGCACGCGTCTCCTGCACTCACACTCGTCTCTCTCGCGCGTGACTCTAGCTGATCGTCGCGCCCGATCGCTCGCGTCTCCTTTCATCGTTTTATACAGTCCCCTTTTTATATTTTCCCCAGTCGCTGCGAACGTGCTCCGGCGACGCGGACTTCAATATTTATAGGCCCGCTCGCGGGGCCGCTAAAAATAGGAGATTTTTCGATTACACGCGTGCCGCGCGTGGAGAGAGCGAGACGGGCGCTTTCGCTATTTCCTCGCTCGCGCGATATTCGTATGCATGCGGCGGAGTTTGTTTTGCGACGCGATTTCGCTTGTAGGCGTAGGCGTTGTAAAGTGCGATTCGAGAATATAAATACAATGGTTGGACAATGGGTCTACTCGTTGGAGCACTTCTCCGCACGCTGTTTTCGTATATAAGTACCTGCGGCCCCATTAAAAATAAGTGCTTGAAGCACTTATTAACCAGCGCTGAAATTACAGTTCCGAGCTCCAGTGTTTTCCCCGAATCGGTGGCTTAATCGAGGCGACCTTTCGCGCACACGCGGTTTTGTTTGCATTAACGTGGGCCGAGCGCGCGCGCGCGCGCACGTAGCTCGCCCGCAATTTCCCCCTGGCCTCTATTATCTTTCATAACTCGCTTGCGCGCATATACGCGAAAAAGGTACAAGAACCACGCGCGCGCGCAGCTACGTAGCAATCAGGCCTCGAGCTGATCGAAGGGATTTCGAGGAACTACAGCTGGCGGTTATCGTTTGATTTCTCGGAAAGCGCCGCTGGTTTTAGGAAGCGGAGGAAAAGAGAGAAGGAGAGCCAAGGTTGTTTGTCGATACGCTGAGGGATGGGGTTGGGGAACGGGTTTGATCCAGACCTGGTATCGGGCTTGGCTGTATAATGTAGGAGGCCGATGAACGCTGCTTTTTCGTGGAAACGGCGAGGATTTGTTGGCTGAGGAGCAGTTGAAAGAGTGGAGGGATTCGAAGAAGATTTGTGGATTTGGAAGGACGGTAATGGATTGATAACAGATTGATTTGAACGAATTGAACATTTTTTTTATCGTTTGTATAACGAAATGATTATTGGTGTAATCGTAACGATCCACTGAAAGCGTTACCAATTCTTCAAACCCATCCCACCTCTGTCACCAAAATAGCAAAGTAAAAATTTTACAAGCGTAAACAGTTCATCCAATAAGGCGTGAAATTGAATACGTACCAAGGATCCAGCGAAATACGAGGGAGCAGCCGATGAAACATTCGCTCTCGAAGTAAAACAGGCGAAACGACAAAATTTTAGTATTCATCTCGAAAATGTATCTTTTACTGCGCAGCATAAAACTGGCAACTTGTCGCACTTGACGTTTTACTATCCTAGCTACAAGTCCAAGCATCACGCGCGCAACTAGGTTCGTTGGACGCCGCGAATTACGACGTAATTGCGGACGTCGATTTTTGATGGCGGACGAGAAAAATTGAAGGAGCGGATATCCGATAACGAGAGGTTGAAGCGAGCCTGCTGTATATAAGTACACGGCTGGCGTCAGCTGCTTTCTTATCTTGGCTCGCGGTGGTCTGACGGCTTTTTAACGATCCGACGAAATCAATTAGAGGAGCTGCAGACCCTCGTTATTGTTATTTATTGTTGTTATTAATTGATATTAATGGCTGTACTACATTTAATGTCGAGCCTCGACGCCTGCATAACTTTTAACGAGCCGACTGACACTTACGAGATTAAAGTGAAGAGAAAAGGGCGAGAGCTTTTTTAATCAGCTAAGACCCAAACGAAATTAAAAGGTTTCGATTAGCTTAATACGAACAATCGAGTGTAATCCGATTAATCGGAGCCTAGCCTACAGAGGGGGAAACTCTATGACGCCTCGGCATCACAGACCTCAATTTCAAGCCTTTTACTTTCCGTCCAATCAATAATAATTCCAAACCCAAAACCGTCCCATTTTCCCAAAGGCTTCCCCAACCAACCAAAGCGTCAATCCACTGTCACCAGCCTCAACCTGCCGATCAGCGACATTCATATAGTGAACTCTCGAAACTGAAAACGCCGAGGCATTGATACGCCCGGCGCGATTTGACAAGTGCGCATAGTCAATGCAGTTATCCTTTCGCCTCGTCAAAGCGATTCCAATTCCAATGCCAGCCGAGCGCTCGAACAATGCGCCCGTTAATGCATTATTCATCAAAGCCGGCCATTACGCGCCGATCGCGCTCTTTCATTTCACGCTCCCGAGGCTAAAAATACTCCCCCCATTTTCCGCGAAGTTCCACGGAACCAGCGCGCCACCCAGCTGGCATCATCGATTCCCCTCATGCAGACCTCCTTACGCACGCCCCATTAGTCGGCGAAAACTTCAAGCCCCAGGACCGCTCGGCTATATAGCCAAGCCCGTTATCTACTTTAATCTCTTATCGATATATAGAGCTTCCTCCCCTCTCGAATCCATCCGCAAGCACAGAGAGAGAGACGAACCGGTATGCATGCTCCGACTGTGTTTACAGAGCCGAGTTGTGCTTATGATGCGAGCTCTACGTTCATTTGCGCGCGTAGATACCCCCGCGCGCGCTTATAGATCTGCGTTCCCGTTTGCGCGGACGTGATAATGCGTTTGTATATACATACGCGTGTTAGCCTGCATCGGCTAGTGTATTTAGCCAGCGCGCAAGATTATATATATGCGGGGGCGCGCTCGTCAATTCGGCAAAACTGCGCTCATGTGTGCGCAGATAAACGCGATATCGAACTGCTCCAGCACGCGCGGCTGGCAAATTGAAACGCGCTTTTATTTATTCACGCGCGCGCTATGGAATTCAGCAGACTGCGAAATTATTCTCGAGGATGAATACCGATTGAATTAGGGATGTGAGCGCGGGTCTGGATGTAGGCGTGCGGTGATGATAAGGAGCTGGCGAGAGGTAGAAGAGATTTCGTGCTTTTTTGTGTATGGCTGGTGTTATGGGAGCGCGTATGGGTTTTTAAATTGGATCGCGCGACGGGAGGATGGATTTATTGGCTGGCGATATGGCGGCTGCTTTATGCAAATGCTTTTAATGTGGCTTTTATGCGCCTTCGTGAGGAAAAAAGATAAGATTCGAGGGCTCGGCGGGCTTTTGCAATTACGGGCAGCGGAGATCGGAAAATAAAAGACGCGGATGATGTATATGAGATTTTTGCAGTGCGCAGTTCGAGTGGAAGGTATTTTATTATGTGTTTGCGTTAGGATCGTTGGGGTTATTGGTTTTATATATGGTTTGAAATTTTTATGGTTATGAAAAGTTTTCCGTTAGTCGAATACGTCAATAGCAAGCGTAATTGAAAAATACGATTAATCAATAGTGGATGCTTTGTTTAACGAGGGCATGCAAATCCATGTTTATTAAATTTGTGTGGTTTTACTTAAATTTTTTATTAATAAAGAATTTTTTACTGTTAAACTTCCATTACTCGTGGTAACCTGACTGTATTTATTTCAATACTATATTCATCTCCGTTTGAAGTAGATTTATATTAATAAGAGTAACAGTTACACAATATACAAAGAAAAGTATGAAAAATACAAAATGTACGTATATTTTCTGGTCTCATATTGACTTGCAAATAATACAATATCTAATTCAAAATAAAAACCGTCATGTCAGTTTCAGAAAAAGTATAACCATTGCGATGTTTTTATTTATATAACCATAAACACGCAGCTTTGTGCTTGCAAGTCGAAGCGGCGACGTGTAAAAATATAGAACTTTACATTTTTTTTTTCTTTTTTAAAGCACGCCCGAGCAAAAGTTTAGCCGGCGTACTCGGGCGCAGCCAGACTTTGACGAGACTTTGCTTTAAGTTCGTCCGTACTTTTTTGCCCGGAGTTGCCCGGCGAACACCTGCCAGCTCTAAAACTTCTTTCCTTTTACCGGGACCATGAATATTTTTCATCTAACCCAATTCTTACATTAAATTTTCCAACTTTTCCATATTCAATGAATTTATTTAATATTTCATCTCGCATTCCAGAAAAGGTGAATTAAATTTTCTCCCTCCAGCTCGCTCGCGATACCAAAGCCATCGGCTTAAGAAGCTGCAGCCCCGCCCGGCTCGCCAAGTACATGAAAAAGGGCCAACTATCCTCTGAAAAGTTAATCAGCCAGCTCTCGTCATCCCCTGCAGACTCGACTTCTCCCAGCCTTCTCTCACGCTCTCTCCTTCTATCCACTTGGAGAGCCTTACAACAATTAGCAAGTAAGCTCTGCAGCGCTGCACTCTCTCTCTCTCCCGAGCTTTCGCATCGATTCGCCCAAGATTCGCAAAAGTCCTTGGCCTCGGTACACGCGCTCTTCATCTCCGGCAAACTTAAATTAAATTAGAGGTACTTTAAGTAGCTGCTGCTAATTAGTTCTCTTTCTCCCTCTCTTCCCTCGCTCTCCATCCTTTTCGCAGCGAAAGCAAAGGCCCATATTATCCCAGCGTCTCAGCGAGAGATTCCCTAATTGTCTACCTAGTCCGTAGGACTCGAGACAACTAAAAGCTCGGGCTGCGTGTCAAAGCTCTCTGCATTGTATACCTGCAGTCGTAATCGAGCCGGCGCTCGCGCGCGCAGCCCCGTGTAATCGGCCCGTTAATTGCCCGTGAACCTAAGCACAGGCGCACGCGCGGGCCAATTAATATTTCAAGCCGTGCTGCCGTGAGCTGGCTCGGAGCCCGGATCTACGAAATCGAAACGCACCTGGGCAAAAGGGGGACGCATAGACGGCTGCTGCCGCGCGACTTCAAAGGTGAGAAGTCGCGGCAGGCAGGGAAACTTGGCGCAAAGACGTCTGGCAAAGCGTCCGGAATATATTGCATTCCGGCTTGCTGTGCTCTCTCTCTCTCGCCGTGCGCTAAACCAGCCGTGTCGCTCAGCCCTTGACTCAGCAGTAGATTCGGGAGCTGCTGCGCTGGCTGGTACAAAGCGCAGACGCGGGACGAAAGGCAGAGAGCCGTGAGACAGGCGGAAACGTCGGGCTGATCGACGCCCTACCACCCACAGCGTGAACGGCAACTCTATGGCAAGTTTAAATTGCGAGAGGAGAGTGGGTGGCTAGGTGTGGCCGATAGGGGGTGAGGGGGGATGATGGGGTTCTTCATATTGGTGGCTGGGTGGGAGGGGTATTTTTGAGGGAGGATTGAGGGAGGCTAATTTATGGTCGGGAGAGTGATTGAGATAAGGGATGGAATATGTTTGGGCTGTGAGGTATGATATTGGATGATTTTTTTATGACGGGGTTGGAGTTTGATTGCGGATTATGACGGAATTATTCATTTGTGCTTTATGGAGAAAAATTTTACGTGAAATTATTTTATTATTAGACTATGGAAAATTTTCAATGTATGTCGTAATTTATGCAATAAGGAATTCCATATTTCAGTTGATAAGTTTGATGTACTTAAATAAAGCAACTTTTCCCGAATGAAAAGATGTTTTAAATTCACCCTTTATATACAATTTATTCCCAACGTTTTTAAAGCAGTAATTTTATTAGACACCTTGTCGTTCATCATTCCCAAGTAACAAACTATCCTGAAATTTCCATGTCAAACCTTTGCATTTTCGCGAATAACAAGAATGACTCAACAAGAATTTTTAAAATTATTCATACACGGAATTCCCGACAAATAAAATTCTTACAAAATCACGTAGCCACAACAATCGTGAAATAAACCGTTGTTGACGTAAGAGCACTTTTTTAAGGAAATGCCGGAAGCCTTACGACGTATACATCTTCGCTATAGCAAAAGGCTAAACTTTCACAAAGAGCGAGCGTGTGAACGTTATTTAGAAGCGATGGCGTGTATTTACCTGCTGTGTTTGCGATCAAAGCCATACAAGGCTGGTCAATGAACTCAGGTGCTTCTATCAAAAATTCAAGCGGAAGCGTCATTGCTCAACTACCGTCGACAAATACGGTTGCTTGATGTAAGAAATATATTTTTACATTTATATAGAATTAATTTTTTTATTTGAAAAATACGTTTTTTATGTAAAACTCTATTATTGTTTAAAACAAGAATCAAAGTGCAGTAAGCAACCGATATTCTGCTGTGAAAATGAACTTTACTAGTAATATCATTATTGACTAGTTTCTGATCAACATTTCTATTTGTAGTAGCAACCAATGAAAACAAAGCATATTAAACTATACTAGCGAAGGTCTTCTTGGAAAACCTCTAATTTCAATTCAGAAAGCAATTCCGTCGAGAGCCAGAAAATCCTTTTACTGCGAAATTCCTCTGGAAATAGCACCTGCAGAAATTCCATTCGCGTGAAAACAATCCTCTACTCATACTCTTTTGAATCTCTCACATTTACCCCAAAAGCTCTGGCTAAAAACAAAATTAAACAAATAGAATTTTCCTCATAAACCTTCCACCGCCAAAATCAGTCCCCTTTGCCAATCCACTATCCTCCACAGTAGTATCCCTCCACTTACTACCCACACAATTTCCAAACCCAGAGTCCATCCCCGAAATTACTAGCCACTGGTACCACAGCAGCTCGCGTTAATCACAGGGCCGGCAGATCGCACCTCGCAGCCATGTGTATGATTGATTGACAGTTGGTATATAGGCCGGCAATTCCCCTGAGCTATTCCACGCATAGCAGAACTATCGGGCCGCGAATCTACTTTGTGCGAGAGCGAGTTGAGAATCCGCGAGCCGGAACGGAATTTGCATGGCAAAAGGGAAGAGGCGCGCGCGTGGCTGGAGAAACGGCGAAATTTCGCTGCTGGGAAACGTATTGAGGGATGCTGGCTGGGTTGGCTGAAAAGAGGAATATATATGAAGAGCGTGTTACTTGGGAATTTGGTTTTAGGGTCGGTGAGAATTTTTATGGTGATCAGCGGAGTTGTCGTGACGGCGACATTTTATTTGTGGCCCGAGGAGTCAGGTAGATCTCGTGAATTTTTACGACTGCTGGAAAGTTTGTTTGCTGCCGGATATTTTTTATGAGCGAGGCACGGTCAGTGCTGAATACAAGGCAATTTCGGGTGGATGAGGGAGACAACGATCGTGTTGCGATAAGATAGATTTTTGGGATCACTTTGTATTCCAGGTAGAGATGTATTTCTTTTACTTTCTTGTTATTGGTGAATTTACCTGTCACTATATATAAACTTGATCACAATAAATACGAAAATCAATAAAATTAATCACCTAAACCATTTAAACATCTTTTTACGCTAATACACACATGCCTAAACAGTTTGCTTCGCGCCATACCTTTCCCCCCGTAAAATACAAATAAAATTCACCATTTGATCCTATTTTCAACACTCCGCGATCAACTCTCAATTCCACGATATCACCATATCACCGTCCAAATTAATTTCCAGCAATACACACCCCCAACCCTAAAACCCCGCTGCACCGCAAACCAGCCAACGCATCCACCATCCGCTATCGAAGCCTTAGCTCTGCATCACTAAAACTTTTACGCTACATCCAGGGGGCAGCCAAGTGCTGGACCCACATGTACCAATAATTCGATCGTCCTGTTTAGCCCCGCAAAGTGGCTCCGCGAAATCCGCTAATTCCGCTCAAACATTTCCCTACCAAATTATACCAACTCGCACAGCGTAAGCCCAGGCGCGAGTTTAATCAGAAGCTGGGAATATGGCTTTCCGATTCTTATACGGCAGCGGCCAGGCGCAATCTTCGATACGAATTTCATCGGATTATGCGGTATTGCGTGCGTGAGCCGGTGTCGGGTTTCGGTTATATCCCCGCCCCTCGGTCGAAATGTGCCCGTGAGCGGTGGGATGAAGGTCTGAATGGAGATTCTTTGCCCAAGGTCTGCTGAGATGGTGGGAGATGGTGTGGAAGGTGAGATGGGAATTTTATTAGAGCGAGTGGGCCGGGTGCGAATTGTTTGTGAAGTGGTTTTTTTTTTGGGTGGTGGGAACACTTTTGGTATTTGTTGATGGGGATAAATTTTGTAAGTGTGGTTGACTGCTGATTTTATTGTTTAGGCAATTTTTTGATAATTTACTTTGCGGTACCTATTACTGATATAATTTGGGTTATGTACATTTTTATGTCTCTTTTATGATTCAAACGCTGTTTCACTTGTGATAATTAACATAGTTTGCTGAAATTAAAGACAATAATTCTATAATTCTATAGCTAATTAATTAACGACATTATTATGTTCGTTCGAAAATGCACGTGTTTTAGGCGATCTGATAATAATGTCACATCTTCTGACCGTGTTAGCAATTAATTGATTGATGCTTGTCATTATAACGTTGCAGCCGAATTACCCTGTAATTACGAAGTAGATTTTCAAAAAGCGGTGCTTCACTGCTTGAAATTCGTTGAATAAGCAAGTTCGTTTAAAAAAAAAAAGCTCTTTCGAGAGCTAGCTTTTAATTAGCGCCATTCACGTAGATTCATTACTGTGATTGAAATTTCGTTTCTATGAGTTATTCAGTCAGTGAAATAAAAAATCACCGTTTGTAAGCTGTTGATTCTTTTATTGTTCATGATAAATTTAATTAATCTTGTACCTTTTACTGACAATAATTATGCAGCGTGTAGTGACTTTCAATTTAATTAAAATTGAAGTGAGCGAGTCTTGCCATTTTTACCTTGAATATGTTGAGAAGTCAATTGAAATTAACTAATTAAGTTTGTCCAGGAAAAAAATACTGTTTCTAATGTTCATAGAGAGACATTAAACAAGCTCGTCTTGTCAACTAAAGTGAAAACTAATTAACCTTTAATAAAGGGCAATATCACTCAAAGTGACATGTACATGCATCCACTTTCAAGCTCAGTTATTATAATTATAATAATTGATTAAAAATGTCTAGGTGATCTTATGCTTTAAATTGGATGGAGCATATGCTACATCCTTAATAGAATTTTGAATAGAACCGAATAGAATAGTAAATGAGTAGAATTGTTAGACAGGTCACCCAAAATTAGACTAATTATTAAAGTGTCTAGTTATTCTCAAGAGCTGCTAAGCTCTAACAAACTTCTACCCTTACCATTCACTAGAAATTTAAACACATAACGTCAATAACCATCTATCATTTTTCATCAGAACAAAAAAAGACAATTCGATTAAAAAATAACCTTCACACACAGTTTATTTTCACATACTCCATCCCAGCCGCTCCCAAACAAGCCAGCAACGCGAATTTTTTTCTAGCCCAGCGAATACGACGACACGTGCCGGAGCCATCTCAAAAGGTGCTTAGACCCTTCATAGTTCTTGTCATCTCATGACAGGGCAACGCCAACGCGCGGAGAGCTGCAGACGCACTTTGAGCCCGACATCGCCTTTTCATATACATACATACACACAACCAAACACAGCCAGACCGCCTTGCCAACAGAAGCCAGCGTCTCTCGTGTGCGGTCACACGCCCTGGAAGACGGCTGCTCGCCTTATTATCATTACCCTCGCTTATTGCGCTGGCGTTTGTGTATACACACACACACCACCCCACCCCCGCCTGTCTGGCTGTCTAGCAACAGCCACTGGTTGCAAGATCGGACGAGACCAGACACAAAGCGGCGCGCATGCTTAAGTATATATCTCTCCGCGCTAAGAAACTGCATCCAGACGCGCGCCCTGCTTTCTCTCTAATAGCAGCGCGTTACCTCTTTTATATATAAACCTATAAGGGCGCGGTTCTCGATCCCGCGCTGATGGGACGCGTTTCGAAGACGCTCGCTCCTCTCTCTTTTTCGTTTGAAGCTCGCGTTACCCAGGCCAGGCCCGAGTCGAAGATGCGGAGGGATGCGAAGATACACGGACAAAGCCGGATTCCCCCTTCGACGCTCTGGACTTTTTATCGGCCCACCGCGAGAAACCCGAGAGGCTTATACGCTCCGATCGCTCGATTCTCTTTCGAGGCTCGTGCTGGCCGAGGAATTTGCGCGTCGAATTATATTTGCGTGGAATGGGTGGTGCTCGATTTTTTTCGGGACGCTGGCGTGGTCGTGTTTACGCTGGGACAAGTGGGGGAGAAAGTTGCTTGGCCAGTTTGTGGATTAAGCGGATTGCGCTTTTGTGATGGTGGAGGTTTGGTCAGGTTGATGATTGTTTGGTTGTTGTGGGGAGTTTTAGCGGTGTGAAGAAATTTTTATGATTCGCGCTTCTTTTATTGTTGTGATTAATTTACGTAATTACCCGTTATTACTGTTGTTTTTGTTGACACCTGGTGATTTCAATTTTCGTTTATTAGTCTAACATTTTTATAACCGTAGCCGATGCTTTAAAAGATTCTGTAGTATTAAATTTAAGCACCGATCAACCGACACCCAAAAAAGGAACAATAGACCTCCTCCGTCCGGCCCTACTTTTTTCTCCCTTTTTCTTCTCTCCTTTTGGTTTGCTTTTTTAAGCTTGAAACGGTTACAGGAGCTGCTGGATCCGCCTCCAAGGTCGATCTGAATTTTTTTCTTCTTAAATACTTGATTAATATTATATTACAGTTGCTATTTTCACTGTTTACAATAAAGGGTTCATTATTACCTTTTTAATTGTGTAAAATTATTTTATGATTCAAATGATTTTACAATAGAACAAATGGAATATTTGATAATAAGATTAATCTTCAGGCAATTCGTAATTTACAGTTTCAGACAATATTAGTACCCATACTTTACCCAAATTCATAATGATTCTTTGACCTTCTGCCAAAATATTACTAATCGTTTCTTCGCTTTTGATGACAAACAGACTGATACTACATAGTACGAATAAATGACTTTGTTGTGTCTAAATAAGCGGTGTATACTTTTTAAAATATGAATAGATTTATGACAAATAGGACAAAAATTATAAATTTAATCTATAATAGATTTCACACTCGAGAAAGGTATTGTAATCAGTCGAAAACTATGGTAACTTTGTTATTTTTTACTTAAAAATATATTTTTTTCAAAATAGAAAAACCAAATTTGCTACAATGTTTGTCACTATTTTTCATAAATATCCATTTTTCAATTTTAAAATTCTATAAATAACAACACTGTCACGTTTTGTTTGGATTCGTCACTCAAACCCACTTTTTCTCATCCTCATATAAGTAAAAAATATCCGACACAACTCGCGTTATATTTTTAACCGCACGACAATAACAAATTTATTACCATCCTCTTATTTCCATCCGCTCCTGCCCCACTTCCACCCACCCTCCCAAAAAAAAACCCAATATTAAATCATATCAATCAAAAAGCCTCGTGTTCCAATAACCTGCCAATTGCCATTTCCCCCTTAAATTATCGATCCACCCCCGCCAAAAACGTACATATAATCTCATTATCCCGCTCGCGTGCCAGGCCGATAATTGACCATCTCTCTCTCCGAAACAAAAAGCTCCGGGAAAAAAAAAATTATATATGCTCTCAAGGTCCGCCGCTGGCCGGTAGCCAGCGAATTCTCGACACGCCTTTCTAATTTCGTTTGCGAAAAGACGGACGCGCGCGCCTGCGCTCACGATCGGACCCATAACCCAGAGAGCTCCTAAGCACGCGCGGCTATACCACGTGGACGCGAGCGCCGGAGGAAAAATAATACAACGAAGAGCCATAATTCGCAGGGGCTCATTAGGCTAAATGCTGGGGCCGTGTGCTAGTGCCGGCGGGTGGTCATTAAGGGCTCGTTATATCGCCGGGGACGCGGGAATGTGCAGCGAGACGTAAAAGGGATCGCGATAATAGAGAGCTTAAACGTGCTTTATGTCGTGTTTTTATGTCTTATCGAGCGGCGCTGGCCTCTCCAATATCCCTTTGTCCTCCGCGCCCCCGCGCTTGTAATTCGCAGAATTTTATTAAAGAATAAAACGGCTTCGGAATTGCCGATACAGCTGGATTAATGGCGGCGCTGAATCGATCGGACGAGTGCGTAAATTCAGAGTATAAACAAACGATCAATCAGCGGCTCGATAAAGTATTATAAAGAAATTTTAATACTGCGAGGAATCGAACGAGCGCGAGATAAATTCTTTCTCGCGTAACGCGCGCCATCTCGATAAAACAGGAACGGGGAATTGGAAATACATCCGCGACGTATATATAGGAATTCCGCTCTCTCACCTTCTGCAGTGGCGCATTGCCGCCCCCCCCCCAGACGCAAATTATATGACGAATAAACTACCGAAACGGCAGCGGGGCCCTGTAATCTTTTCTGGCTTGAATTGATAGTCCCTTGCGCGCTCCGAGTCCGTCTTTGTCTTTCTTTCTCACTCTCTCTCTTGGACGGTGAAATATAAGGGGGATTTCTCGAGTCGCGCGCGCGGCCGAATGCGGATCTCGCAACGAGACAAGTAAGAATATAAATATCTCTTAACTTTCGCTCTTTAAGCCGGCGTGATTCACTTCGTGCGCGCCTGCTTTTTACATTGGATTGTCGAGGAGAATCTGCATAGTATTTATGGTTTTATTTCTTTGCTCGATTGGTTTGTGAATTTATTTCGGCGGAGTTTCGAGGACTTCTTCGGGACGAATTAATTCGTGAATAAAGTTACAATGAGTTTGTTGTCTTAATTAGTGGAAGCTGTTGTTTGAGGGATTGTTTTGTTTGGGGTAAACCGTTTTAATTAAAGCTTTGTTAAATACTAGATTGTAGGTGATCGTTACGCGGTCTGACTTTGAGCTGTCTGATAGACGATGTTCAGACAAAT
>JAPYZA010005296.1:0-12847 GCA_030522685.1 Eupelmus azureus
CTACTTCAACCTCGAGCAAGCAACGATTTTTCAAGGAAAATTTAGTATTTGTTACCACGCAGATGTTATATACCGTTATACCATAATAATTAAACACATCGTCGATTTGAAGGAAAAAAAAAAGAACGAATTAAGGAATCGCTAATTTCCATGGCAGCGGCAAGCGTGTAAATGCAAATCGCGCCGATAATTATATGTGCATCGATTAAGCTCGCATCACCGGCAGCGCACGTACGAATCCGTTTCTTCGGGGTTCGGTGCGACGACTGCAGGGCCCCTCTCGAAAAAAAAGCATTACAATAATTTCGTGCGCTTTTTTTCGGCCGCCTCGCGCCTTCATTACGCTAGTGATTTACCGCGCATCTGTTCGCGCGCGCGCGCGCGGCCACTTAAAATAAAGCAATAAAGCCCCGCTGAAAATAAAAAGCCTCCAAAAATACGCCTTCCCGCTCGTGAGAAAGCGCTAGCTCGGCAGTAAAAAAGAACGTTAAGAAAAAAAAGGAGAGAAAGAAAAATCATAAAATCAGCATCATCCCGTAAACGCAAATAGCTCCGAGTCTCGCGCTACAGCCGGCCTCCCAGAGCATAGCCGGTAGGTAAGAGTGATTTTGCCCCGTCGCACGTGCTTCCTCCAGATCGACTTCACTCTCGGTTGCGCAAAAGCAGCGGCGAGAGTGCGTCTCGTGTTTTCATACGTAATGCACGCGTTGGCTTTTTATCGCTTCCGCGCGCGCGCGAGCGAGCCAGCCGGAGAGAGAGAGGAAGGGGCCTCTCCCTCAACGGCACGTGCAGTCATTCACCGCGTTCCATTTTTCTCCTTTCTCTCTCTCCCGCTCTTTCTCCGTCCGAGGCCGTCTCGCTCCGGAGAGCTTCTTTCGCCACACGCCTACTCGGCAAGGCGCGCCGGCCGCCTATCGAGATGGCCAAATTCGGCAATTGCCGGGGCGTTTCGGGCGGCCGGTGTATAAAAGCCGGGAGGGGGGGGGAGAGAAGAGGAAGGTGTAGAGATCGATCGGAAAGACGCGAGAGCGGACACGCGTATATATACACGCGAGGAGAGAGGGAGAGAGACTAGCTTCGCCGATTGTAATCCGAGAATCTTACCGAGGCTGTTTCGAGAGACATAGGACCGTCGTTATCGTCCGACAATCGGCCACCTTTCTCTTCTGCCGGCTCGATTCTCCAAGCGTATATCTGCGCGCGCGCGCTGCGGACTTTATCCCTCGCTCCTAAAGAATGTATTGTCTCGGCTGCAAATTTATCGCCCTCGAAATTATGGCCAAAACTGTAATTGCGTATATCGCTGCGAGAATATTTTTCGCTTGTTTCGCCGTGTTACCCGCGATGTTTAAAGATTGTTATGGCGGCTGAGGATTCGACACCTTATTTATGGCCGGCGCTGGAGATAAAGCCTTTCTTTCGAATATACCTTACATTGCTGTAATCTGCGGCTATAAATTTTGCCCGCAAATGCTGCTCTGTACTTGTATAAATTTTCGTAGATAAGCTTTGACAAATTTTCAAAATACTACCGGAATATCCAGAAAATTCTCTCTCTGGCTTAAGTGATACGTTAAATGTGTGCCAAAAATAACTTATTGTTCACAGAAATATACCGTCTGAATAATTGACTTCGAGTTCTATTTCGGCCGTCCGATTTACATTTCTATTACCGAATTTATATTATCGAAGCATTAAGTTCTTGTATCTATCTTTTAAGTTCTACCTAAACAATTACGTAAGCGCATGCACGTCATGCAGTTTGATCGATAATTACTCCCTGTACGGCCATATTCCAAAAATATTCCAAAATATCTGAAAACCATATTGAAAAGCAGGCAACTTTAATCAGGACTACGACTGCATGCATTAAAGTCAAAACATCCAATTCCCATGCAGCTCGCGCAGGCCGAGCTACCGCGGTGTTTTACAAATTAGCCCGATTTCCAGCAAACGAGCGCTCAAAGCCTGCTCGCAGGCTGTTCTTTTGAGAGAGCGCGATGCTCGATAATTATTCGGCCATACATAGGATCCTCTTTATCCTCAGCGGACCCCTGGCAGTTTCAGTCCAATAAACTGCTCTCACCATAGCCGGGCCACAGCAGAAGCAGAACAGCAGAGAGAGAGCCGATCCCGCCCTTCCCGCTATACACTGCAGAGCCGGCGCGCAGTAGCAATCCTCTTGATTCGTGGGTATAGGTGGATCGCCGGCGCATACGTAGGCCATCTATCGCTCGCGCGCCATTCGTGTAATTTACGGGCTTGGCCCCGCGCGGCATTAGCGGCCGGCCCCCACTGTAATAGCGACGACGCAAGATGCCGGGGCATCGTGCGAGCGAGACCGAGAGAGAGAGAGAGAGAGAGAGCAAGGGCTTCATTTAGCGATAAAGAGAGACGGATAGAGGCTGACGCAGAGGCTATATATAGGGAGAGGAGCGAGGGCGATAGGCGAGAGAGCGCGCGCGCGGATGGCATTCTGCGGTCACTTTGGTATGTGCTTATATGCCCTATCACGTGATATCGATTGATCCTTGTCCCTTCCTCCTTCGAGCCTTACTCATCCCTACCTCTCGCTCTGTCCTTCGTCTCCTATTGTGCACATATCGCGCGCCGGAGAAGCTGCCCGACTCGAGGATAATCTCGTATAACCTGCCACTCGGCTGCGCTTCGCACTTTGACCTTGGGAGAGCTGAAATTTTAGACGCCTCGGCCGGCTCTGCCTGAGTTTGCTAGGGAGCTACCGAAACCATTCGCGCTTGAAAGCTCCGCTTCTGGTTACAACTTGGTAATTATGTTATTGTTCGAGCGGCCGGGATCTAATAACCTGTCCATTTTGATTTAGTATAGGAAGCGGAATAGTTCAGCCATTATACATTGCTTGAAGAATAAACAAGATTGTAACACACTGTTTAGTCAGTCTTTAGTCAAGACTCGCACATTTCAGAATTACTCATTTCGCACCACTCATGACAAATCTGAACACGGTCCGTCTCAAGCACGGAGAGAGAGCAGTTTTCAAGTGCAAAGCTAAAAAGCGATGGCTAATCCGCGCGGAGACTGAAGTGCCGTCAGATTTAGCTTAGTTTCTCTCCAGCATTAGATCACACTTGAAGCCTAGGCTACTTCAAGCGCGCCAAGAGAGGAATTACGTACACGAAGTTATAAGCTGTACAACATCGCCCCCTGCGTTGCCATTCCATTTCTCGATCTTCTTCTCGGTGTATTAATAGCGGGAAAAAAAGGTCGATGGCCTACAAACATGCTCCGAGATCAAATTTAACCTCGTACGCTAAACAGCCGTGTGTTTTCGTATCGTACGACACTTTCGAATCCAAATCTCGATCGTCCACTAACTATAATAGTCAAAAAAACACGCGTTTTAATTAAACGCTCCGGTTCAACAAAACAGCAAGCAGTCAGCGACGCTTCAGCAACATTAGCAAGCACAATCCTTCTTCGTTATACAGCCCCTAGAAGAGAGGGGGGGGGGGGCACACATACGCTCATAAATCAGCGGCGCAGCAGCTCGACGCCGCGGAATATATCGCATAATGGCAATATTTTATCGGAAGATTACGCGTATGAATAAGCGCGCACTCGCTGCGAAACACGCGCCGATCGGTGCGCGCGCGCGCTCCGCACCTGCGAGTATAAAAGCACGTTTATACACCAAGTGCCGCGCGCGGCCCGAGGAGGCGGCTAAATCACCGTAGTACCGGTTACAATGGCTAGCGGCCGACGTGCGCTGTAATTACGGTTACCGCGATGTATGTACATGTATGCGTGAAAGGGCGAGAGTAGGGGGGAGGTAGCGAGCGGGTCGTGTTGATTTAAACGGACTTCCCTTTAAGAGGGGCGTAATGAAATTTCGCGCTCGGGCGTCTGAGGTGCGCGCGCGAGCGGGCCTCAAGGGCGCCGGGATTTTCGCTCTCCGCGCGATAAATAATTTCGAGCCGCGCGCGCTCGCGGTTTCTTTTAATCGTCTCTAAGAAAAGTAATAATAACCTGGGCTACGAGCGCACTCGCGTTATTACTAGCTCGTTTTTTTCTCTCTCTCTCTCTCGACGGAGCCGTTCTGGAACACCTTAATAAAAGTCGCCCAGGTATAGAGGAGCGAGCGAGCAAACTTTGGCCGTGCCCGGCTCCGTCCCATGAGAAATTTCTTTGCGAATTTTTTAGAAAACCGATAATTTAGTGCGCGGACTTGGCTGCTCTCCCCCCCCCCCCTCTCCTCTTTCTCGGTCTTCGCGTGAGACTTAACGGCACGATCCGGGTAGATTTCGAGGAATTTTGAGAAAGATTAAATTTTGTAAATTATTCGAATAATTTATTTGGCGATTCCGAAAAGAAATTCTGCTTAAATTCGAATTTCAACTTTTATCCTCTGGAAAGTTTTTCGAATTATTCCAACGTCTTTTTTTTACTCCCAGTACTAATGAACTTCGATATTTTATCTTCATTTTTAATGAGAATACTTATTCCTGCCGTGCCGAACGCAGCTCGCAAAATGAGAAATTTTATCGATTGCTTACTTACAAAAGTTGGCCATCACCTGCGTGATGAATAAGATAAACGTTGTATTTAACAAGGTTCAATAAACTCCTGACATAAAACAAAATAAATCAAAGCGATGAAAAAGCAAATAAACCAACGCGTCCGAAAGGAAAGACTACCAAATAATTCACCCTTTCATCAATCATTATAAGCTCCGGCTTTTTATCACGGCGCTCGTTCGCGAGCCAAAATCAACCAGTCCATTTAATATTTAATCACTCTAATAGTAGAGCAGAGCTCGCAGCCGAGCTGTCTTTCAGCATGTCCCGCTCCTTCTCTTAGCCGTCTAAGATAACGCACGCCATTTCGTAGACGTCGTGCTGTCATGCGAATGAGCCCTGCGCGCTGCTCGCGACGACGAAGAAAGCTACCAAGGTGAGAGCTGGCCAGTTGCGATATCTTCTATTAAAGATGCCTCTATTTACGACGGTTAGGTGTCTGATAGATGGGATTCGATAGAAAATGATTATGCGAAGGTGCTCGAGTGTAGTGCATTGGTTTGATACAGCTTTGCCGCTTCGTACTTGAGCGCACGCCGCTGGAAATGTATCATTACGTCGATCATATGATCGAGAAAATTGTGGCGCCTTAGTGGCTTGAGGCGGTATGGTAAAGTGTTGAAGACTTACTTTAGCCGAGTGAATTGGTGAAAATGTGTGATCGTTTGATTTTTTTTTAATTTTTATTGCGGTGAATCAACTATAAATAACTTAACTTTATTTTCGTCGTGGATTGCATAAAGATAAGAAAGATTGAAGTATTTGTCATTTAAAAAAACTCTGTTATTTAGTGGTTTTTCCAATTTTAATAACCTTTAAAAACTAACATGTTACAAAAACGTATATGAATAATTTAACAAACTTCATAAAAACAATGCAATGTATATATAATCACAATTAAAAATAAATAAGTCGATGAATAAAGCGGAAATTGCATGCTCGTCTAATGTTTATGTCCCCGGGTCTGCCTGCCAGGAAAATATGAAAAGCAGAGAAAGAGAGAAAGAGCGAGGAAAAAAACACAGATTCTTGCACCACCGTCGAAAGAGAATCTCGCCGCGGTTTAATAATAGCCGAAGACGCCCGCGCGAGAGCTGGCTCGAACGTCTTTTCTCTCTTTCTCCCGCTCGCGCCTCATCCTCGCTTACCCATATACATATATATACATCCACGTTAGACGAAAAAACCGGCTTACGTTTTCCCACGTGTGGTCCCACACATGCAGCGGTTGCGTCATATATATATACACGCAGAGAGCCGGGCACTTCGCGCCTCCAAAAATAGCCAAAGCCTCAGCTTCTCTCTCTCTCCTGGCTGTGGCTTGTGCGAGCTGCCTTTGCTTCAGTTCGTCTATACACCCATCGGCTGTCGCGGGTCAAAAGGGCCCCGTCGAAAGCGTCGCTGGCGAGGCTCGCAACGCGGAAAGCTCCGCGTGCTTCGCGGTATATTTATCGAGCCGCGTTTATGTTCGAATCTAAATAAAGCATTGTATGCAAACCCGAGTGAGCGTTTCGTTTTTTTCCTTTCGACAAAGACTATAACGCCGATTGTCTGCCGATTTATTCTCGATTTTTCGCGCCCAGCCTCTAATTGATCCGAACGCTAGGCGCGAGTTAGAAAGAAGCGACGTTTGTGATTGTAAATATATCGTAAATTGGAAATGGCCCGAGCTAGAGAGGCGCGATGTGTACAACATGCAGAGGCGATCGCGCGTTGAAAAGGGAATCAAAAACGCGAGTTTACAGGGCGCGGCTGGTGCTACCACCTGTTAATACAGCGATGACTTGTTTTTCGTATTGCGCAGTTTCTCTGCCGCTCTGATTGAATCGAGAATGTAGAGAAAATTGTTTTTTCCGCTCGCCTCGATAAGCCGCTTGCATTGAGCAAAGACCAGCTGCCGAGCGGAGCGCGTTTGACGTACGCTAAAGAATTGATTGAGTTTGATAAAGTTTCAGCTTATCTTTTATCAATGGTAACGGTATAGACCTTGTGTATTAACTGATTACTAGTGAGTGATTGAAACAAAAGCCCGGATAAAAAAATAGCCGAGCCGAGGCGCTTGAAAAACATTAATCAAAACAATAGGTTTGAGCGCAACAATGGGAGTCGCTCGGAGCTGGCAGTCCAAATAAACCTGCAAGATGTTTGCATTCAAATGTAATTGCAGTTGAATTCTTAATTCAAAACCACTTTGACCGACATTGTATTGTTCGAAATATCGAAACAGTCATTTATTACCCTGTACTTTGCCGTCGTAAATCATTTCTTTCGGTAAAAATTAATTTTGACTCAAATCTAATGTACCATTGAAATTAATAATAGTCACATTAACATAAATTTCCTCACTTTTTTCATTAAAGCTTTTAAAAGTATCAATGATTCCTAAACACGAAACCCGTTACTTCTAACGAAACATCTGTACGATCCATTCACCAGCAGTTACGAAATTATAAATTGATTATCGATTCCACTTCGAGCAACTCCTCACCGTTCGCCTAGATCGTAAACGCCATGTTCGATGCTTCTTTGTCGCCTCCTGTTCAGCTTTTCTGACTCTCCCAGCCTCGTATATGGTAAAAACGCCCGCGGTGGATTATCGGCCAGCTCCCTACGGTCTTCCAGCCGCGCCGAAAAGAAAAGCCGGACTCCACTCTCCTGCTTCCCTCTCTTTCCTCGGGGGAGAGAGAAAAGCAAGAGAGGCGCGAGGCTCGCTCCAAGGAGGAAGGAACAGTCTTGAGACGGCAGAGCAACGCACGGTGATTGAAAATCGATCGGCGCGATTTACCGGCCAGGGGATAATGAATAATGGATGGCGCAGTTATCTCGTAACTGTCCGGATAAACTGCCCAATTACTTTCCTGCTGCGCGCGCGATCGATCCGCTGGAGGAAGGGCCAGCCCCATAGGTTTTTCCGTTCTTAATAATGGTGAACATAAACTAAAGCCCGAGCGTAGACCGGCTAGCTCGGCCACTACACCCACGCACACAGGGAGCTTCCGGGGAATATAGCGAGAGGACGCGCTTTAGCCGAAATTTTATCGGGGTCAGTCGCGTAATTTATGCCGCCGCGACTAACGCTACAGCGGCGAAAAAAAGCATATTTCCGTTCGGATCCCCCCATCGGCAATCTGGTATCAGGGAGAAAGGCCTTCCGGCTTTCGCGATGCCGGAAAGAAAAAGCCGGGGGCCGAGTTAAGAAATCGCATCGAACGAGGGAGGGTCGTTTTGTGTATAAATACGGCTTCACGTGTATTATTGCCGATGGAACGGACAGCCGGGAAAAGAGTTACGGGCGCGAGGTGTACGGAAAACGAACGGTTATTCGGGCGATCGAAAAAAAAAGGAGAGTTAAGTCCGCTTGGTATATCGATCGCGCAATAAAACGCTGACGCTGCAGGAGCGGAGGAGAAAAAAAAAGGGTGCGCCGCCGTGATAAAGTAATAGAATGTATTTGATTTTCCTTACGGTTGGCCGCGGAGCTGCGGGGGGCGGGAGAAAGAGCCGCAGACGAAAGCCACAGCGCGCTGCGAAATTTGACCGCCAACGTCCGATTTCCGTGTGTGCGGTTTATTCCCTCTTTCTCCGGCCCTGTCTCCCGGGCAGCGCCAGATACTGGATTAACGATGCATTAATTACCCAGGGCTCGCTCTCTTACAATTACGCTTTCCCCTCTTTCTCTTGCTTGCTCCGCTCGCACTAAATTCTCGAATTACACTCGGCAGATTACGCGGATAAAATTCAGCAGCGGCTGCATTCGGTGATTTGCATAGGGCGTGTACAGCAGGCCGTGAGAGTGTGACGACTTTGGCGAAGCGACGCCGAACGAGAGGAAAAGAGCCTCGTTATCAGCGCCTTTGTAATTCGATTCGGGCATTACTAATTGCCGAGAGATGCATGCTAATTGAGGACTTTTCCACGGGTTAAATTATTACTTATACGGCTTCCCGGATTAATAATAATTTTGGCTCGGCTGGCCTAAAGGCTCTTTGTTCTTTTGTCGGGCGCGCGCCGGCGGGAATTTAAAAAGCCTGATTTTTCAGCAATTTCACGCGAAGCTCTTTTTAAGAGGCCGTAAAATTAAGTTGCTGAAAATAAAGCGCATATTCAAAATAAACTGTAAAAGTTTATAACATGTTCAGCATTGTTGCTGCTGCGCGCAGAACTGGAGCAAGGTAAGCGTTTATTCAGCGAGCGTTTACGAGCAAATAATTATACTCGTTAACGTGCCACTGTAATTCGTTATTTCAAATTTACGAAATAAATCTGCGGAGATAAGCGCGAGCGCGCCGGCTCGCTTGTTATTAACGCGGATAAGCGTTCATTAGTCGAAACTTGATACATAGTTAAGAGAAAATTATTTACACCGTCGCTTTATTCGCCAGCCAATGTTTTATTCGGGCCCTGGGCTTATTGCCAGTTAAGCAATCCAAATAACGCGGGTATTTTCAAACTTTGTTACCTTGTTGAAAAGTGAAAATAACCTTCTCTTCTTACGTATACCTACTGTACATCAAATTCATAAGCTTTCTCTTCCAAGTTGCACGAAAATATCCAATACTTTTGAAATATCCCAAAACGAACAATCACTTTCTGCTCTAACAAGTAATACCGTTTACCCAAAAATATATTTTATTAAAAAAAAATAAATTTTCGACAGCCAACAAGATTAAAACTCAATCGACGCTCGGGAGCGATTGGGGAGCGAAAGAAAGAGGAGAAAGAGACACAGAGAGCGAGAGCAAAAGGTCGCCCGTGAGAATCATTCGGCATGCGCGTCGCGAAACGTGAACGGTCCGCTCCTCGGATTAATTAAACACACGGCCTAATCATCCGTAAGCTCGGGCTGCAGGAGGCCCGCAGGCGAGTGTAAGTGCCTGCGCGCCACTCCGGCGGTCGTGGCGCATTGTATCGGCGCGGATCATTGATTTAATTAAAATACTCCATCATACTTCCTCTCCGGGCGGGCCTCGTCCTCCCACTCCATTGTTCTCGCTTAGCGAGCCGAATAATTTCGAGCGCTCGTATTTTGAAATCATGAATCTCGTTACATGTACACGCGTGTGTACCCGGCTCTGTTCTTTGTCTTTGGGAGCAGGCCCTTGCCCTGCTTTCGCAACGCGTCGCGGCTAGCCCAGTCGTCGACGTCGTCGGGTTTCAAGAAAGGAAGCATCGCCTTGTATATATAGAGGAACGGACCTCGGCCAATCGAAAGCTCGTTTCACGCTCGGGCGGCCAGAGCCGAAATCGCGGCTAGTATCCCCGGCTGAACCGAGGAGAGAGCACGTTTAAGAGCGCGCAGTACGTTTCCGCGAGGCATTTTAATCTAAACAGGAGAGAGAGGGAGAGGAGGGGAAAAGTAGTCGGAGAGGATTGCGAGGCGAGACAGGTAGAGGAATACCTGCACGTACGAGACTTAATTATCTTTGGATTCGCCTCGTTCCTCCCGTCTTTTCTCGGGGATTATTCGGATGTATTCCCGATATCGGCGGCCCGGCCGATCGATGTAAGCGCCTTTGAATGTAAAATAGAAAAAGTATATATAGGTATATATACGGGGCGCGATGCTCGCTTTTGCTCTCTGTCTTTCTCTCTCGGAGCGGAGCCAAAATTAGCTCTTCGATATAGATTAGAGCTGCTCTTTCTTTTCTTCGCTGCCTCTATCGCGCTTCTTCGTCTTTTTCGCGCGCCAGCTGGAAATTTATCGATTTTCCAACGCCCGCGCACTGAGAGAGAACGTGAAGGGCCTTTTAAAAGTCTTGGATTTCCGAGCCGCTATTGCCCGCGCAGCTGGCTTTATGAAAAATTCTTGGTAATTCCTGGCCGCGCGCGCGCGCTGGAATCTTGAGGCGCGCAGTAATAAATGGGACTGAAAAGGAAGAGTCGAGAGCGAGAGAGAGGGAGAGGAGAAAAAGCGAGATTTATGTATTCGCGAAAAGTTATTCAAATGTCCGGCTCGGGCGCTCTTCGAATTGACGGACCGGCCGGCTATCGGCCGGTCATTTTTCGAGGAGGCACTAATTCAAAGCCGCAGATAAGGTTTATTAATAGCCGCCGGGAGAAAGAAGGTCGGGCGTAACTCGTTGAATAAGCCGCCCCGAGCGAATTGCCTTCAACGCAAGAAAGACGCTTAACGCTCGCCGAATGAAATATATATTTTAAAGAAAAAGCAAGCGACTTACAAAGCTCAAGTTTCGGGGAACGTTTTCTCAAGGTGACGCAACGCGCGCGAGCGAGCTATTTCGCCGGGACACGGTATAAAAGCCCGCTCTCGCGCGCGACTGACGCCTCATTGCGGCGGACAATCGTTTTCCCCGGCATACGCGACCGGCTGAAGGCAAAAACTCGACGAGTAAAAAAGCGGCGCAGTAAATTAAAGAAAAGACTGAAAAAAGACGAGGGAGGTAGGAGGGAGAGGAGCGAAAGCTCCGAGAGCGCGCGGCAGTATACACGTCCCCTCAACGTACTATAAATTATAAAAAAGGTAATTCGAGTACGGCTCGAGCGCGCTCGCGCGAGATCGTAAAAGCCTCAAAGGGCAAAAATTATTAATTAACCAAATCCCACGGAGCTGCGCGCGCGAGACGCTAGCGCTCGCCGCGCTCGTTACGAAAAAAGCCTTGAAACGTCGCCGAGTTTTATGCTCGCCGCTGTATCCTTTCTCTCTCGCTGCTCTATCCAGCCAGGAGAATTCCTCATCTCGCTTCGTCTTCTCCTTCACTTTCGCTCGCCTCTCTTTTTTTGCCGCTTTTTTCGGCCGAAGAGGGATGGAGCCGAGTCGATATATCGACGAAGCCGGAGCGACGGCTGGATTAAGGCGCGTACAGGGGAGCCACGTGGCTACGGCTCTCCGTGTGCGTAAGTGCGCGTTCGCGCAGGTGTCAAGAGCTGCTGGGGTCACGAGACTAGCGCCGTGTATAGCTGGAGGGGGATGCAGAGTGCGCTTCATCGAGATATAAAAAGTGGATGAGATTACGAGGAAGCGCAGCTTCCCGAGGGCTTTATCAGACGAAATCTTGAATTTTCAGTCGGGTTTTTTTTTGTCTCTTGAATAATTAATGCGAAAAGATGGAGAGTCGATATTTTTAGCTCGCGAGATAGTTTTTCAGAAAAGCGATGACTGGTGCTTTTGCGGAAAAGGAATTTGAATGCGGGAAGTTTTTCCCAGAGTTACGTGCGACTTTAATGGCTGATTGAAAAATGCGATAATGCTAATCCAGTAGTTTGGCGCTGGGTTTCACGCGAGATTGTAGTTATTAGAAATAATGACATAAAAGATGATGATTACGTAGAATTTTAATTTTCGAATTTTCCATTTTCCTAATAATCACTTGAGTAGCAGTAGGAATCCCTTGTCGATTTAAATAATGCCTGATTACGTAAAAGAGCGGTAGTTTTTTATAAAATATACATAATTTAAAACTCCGAGACGTTAATAACGCGACTATTAAAATAATGAATTCAGCAGAAAAGTGAGGGATTAAAATTAGTTTTAAAATTTCTTCATACATCAAAAGCATAGCTCGCAGTGGCCCCGGCAGAAAAAGAAAAAGAAATTATAACGCTATAACTTCTATTCAAATTTCCGCAGCGCGCCCTCAGCGAGAAAAGAAAAGGTTACGCCGGGCGGGCGCGCGCTTGCGTGGGCGTGAAAAGCGTGTGCATCAAAGAGCGAAAGTACAGCGGAGAGAGAGAAGAGCGAAGCGAAAGCCAGTACGCAAGGGAGGAAGATGAGGGATCGAGCAACAGCCAGTGCGTATGTGTGTGTGTGTTGCCGAGCGCGCTTCTGCTGCTCTCTTTTGTTTTTCGGGACAAGAGGGCGGTGCGCTGCTGGCTTCGTTTGCGCGGAATTGACGACAAGAGAGGCTCGAAGCGCCACGTCGATGTATATAGGCGGTGCGCGTCGCGATTGCATCGAAGCAGATGATGCGCGCGGTCTCGAGTCGAAAAGTCTTGACGTGCTTGCGGGAGTCTTGTCGGGTTTTTCTTGAGAGCTGCTCTGGGAATTTTTCTTTTGACTAGAGAGGCAAGAGAACGGGAAAATTGGACGATGAATTGCCGCGAGCGCATGAGGTAGTATTTACTTGATTTTTTTTTGGTTTGGCTTTGAGCTTTGCTTTGCTGCGCAGTCTGAAAATTTACGTTTTGGAAAGTTTAAAATAGGGATCGGTTGGGAAGATGCATCGCCCTTCGCCGTTCCTCTGGATGAAACAATTTATGAGCTGGATAATCTTGAAGTTCGTGCGCTTTTTAACGGATCATAAATCTGACGCTGGGATATCTTTCGAGAAGTTAAA
>JAPYZA010005297.1:0-13196 GCA_030522685.1 Eupelmus azureus
TAATAATTTTCATGCAGTAATTATTATTCTTTATATTAGTATTTTTAAATACTGTTGCCAATATATAATATTTATATCTAAAATATAACGTCTGATTAAAAAATTAAAAAAAAATTTTAATATTATTGCGTGAAAGGTAAAAATGTTATTTAAAAAAAAAATTAATTTGAAGTTGTCAATTTTCCTGAAACATTACGGAACTCATTTATTTCTGCTGTCTCAGTGGGATTCAGCTTTATTCGATTCAACCTGTTTTTCTGGAAATTTCTAATTTATCAAAAAGAGCCTCACCGATCCCGTGCGATAGTCTCGCCGAAATAAATCCTACACTGCTATCGCCAACCTCTCGAAAAAAAAGCAAGCAAAAAAGCGGTCCGGTCCTTTCTTAGAAACAGCGATTGATTTTGCCCGAAAAATGCAACATTCATCCTCGGCTGGCCGTTTGACGGGAGCGTTTCTCAAGTATATATATACCTGAAGAGAGCTCCCGGCTCTCGCGATTTTTCCCAGCCCCTTTTTCAGGCCTCTCGTCGTGGCCGATTCGTCGCGGGGCTACTGCATCGCTGGCTGCCGCAGTGGAATCAAGCTTCGTCACCGGATTAAGAGAAGTTGGCAGCATCGGGCCGCTTTCGCTTTAGAGCTTCTTCCTCCGCTCGTACTCACTCACACGTGTAAATTCTCGTTTTTCGAGCATACAGCGCAGCCACCCCGCGCGCACGCTGGCCAGAAAATCTTGAAGCTCCGTTCGTCGGCGCGATTTGTTAACTTACCGTTGAGAGAGAAGCTCGCCCCCCTCTCTCTCTCGCTTCTCTCTTGAAGCGTTCGCTTGAGTTATTTTCTTGATTGCCTTCTGGCGCGATCGGCCTCGTGCGCTGCACACACACACACACACAAGGAAGAGAAGCGCGCGAGGAGCCCTCAATCTCGGAGGCTGTTCCCTTTTTTTTGTCCTCTTAAGACTCTCGGCTCTTTTTCTGCCGCGCCTCTCTCCGTGTACGATCGAACGGAGAAAGAGAGAAGCGCCTCTTCCGACTTTCTCGCGAGGAGCTTCTCTCATAAATCACGAATATTTGAAAGAAAAATTCGGCTGCGGGGGTACGGGCCGCCCCCGCGCGCGCTCCTCGAGTAGCCTGATAAAGTGCCTGCAACGAGCTGTTTCGATAGATCTACTAATCAACGTGAAAAGCTCGATTCGTTTCTCTTTTTCTGGCCTTTTTTTTTACGGCAAGGTAAGACGCCCGTACGAATTGAAATACTTATATCGGAGCCCGGGTTATAAGTATTGCATCGTCAAAAAAGACGAGTCGAGTGGCTTCCGCGGACTTTTAAAGTTTAATGCCTCCGGGAAGTTTTGAGAGGGCAAATTAATAATTTTCGCTTTGATATGAGAAATTGGAGATTAAAAAATAAGAATTTAATAAGCATAGTCATATCTTTTAACCACTTTTAAAGTTTTAAAGTCTACAGTAACTTCTTGAAGTCTCGGGGCGTAATTCGAATCAATAAAATATTTCTACATCATTTCGAAATTGATTTGAAGAAATTATAATCTGTTTGCACAATTTCCTGGTTGTTATTTCATAATATCCCGATACTTTAATCTTAAATGTAGACGAGCTGCGTAGCATTGATTTTATTGTTTATCGAGATAAATATAATCGTTTATACTCATCAGAGCACAGTATGTTGACATTTAACGATTTTTCATTGAAAAATATGTACCAAACGCAAACTTTATTTACGTTCCATTAATTAATTTCATATACATTTAAGCAAATAATCAATTTCATCTTTACCGCAAATAACACGATTACTGCAATCGCATTTGTGCACTTCAAAATAACCCCAACGCAAATTCTAATCTGACATCACGAACTAAAAAAAACGCCCAGAAAAAACGTAAGATTAGCCCCTTAATAAATTCAAAGCGACAGGCACAAAAGCATATCGACTGCGCACACCCACACCCACACACAGCTCCACACAAAGACACGGTAACGTATACTTTGGCCCGACCTCACAGCGCAACGGAACTGCACAGAAAAGAGAGAGAGAGAGAGACGGGGCGCGTCGTGTGCACGAAAAACAAAGGAAGAGAGAGAAAACTAGAAAAGACGTGCCTCCTCTATAACCACGTGCGCTGGCGCTGGCGCTCTATAATGAAAGCGGCGACGGTCTGGCGCGCGTGCCGCGCGAGCTCGTCATTGAGGAAATAATTCTTCCTTTCGCTAGCTCGCTCTCTCTCTTTCTCTCTCTCTCGCACGGATAGATATATAGAGCCGGCGCGCTGCGCGCGCTTCGGCATCGATGTCAAAGCGCGGGCGCGGTCATTAGTCTTTTAGTGATAAAGGCTTGGCAAAGAGCCGTATAATTGCTGAAGAGCGCGCGTGGGAGCGAGAGGAGAGATAGCTGCGCGAGCGCGGATAGGCCGCTGCTTTTTATCGCCCTGAAAACGAGCCTCGTTCGCGTGCGCACACGGACTAGAGACACATGCTAGCTAGGTGCGACTGCGCCCATATGTAGGCGCTTTGCGCTCGCGCCTTCCTTTTTTCTCCTCTCTTTTGCCCACACATCACACGCCTGTGTGCGACACACAGGCACGACAAAGGCTCGCGGAGTGACAAAGAGAGAGAGAGCGCGAGGAAGCGAGGAAGAGATAGGGGTTAGCGCTTTGGTGTGAGAGCGAGGGAGCGCTGAAGAATTTGACTTACATGCTACTTTTTCGGAATTTTATATTTTACTTCTCTGTGATCTTTGTATGAGAGAGTCTTTGTGGAATTTTTGTTAGCGTTGCTTATTTTGTACGAGGACGTTCTTTGATTTTAATTATGTAATTTGCGGTGTATATAATGAATTACGTGCTTACATTACAGTTATACATTTTTAGAATATACAGCATTATATGAATAATTGTTTAAAAAAATATCAAGAAAGATAATCATAAATAAATCAACAATTTCATATTATTACATACAAGCGACAAATTTACAATAGAAGTAATAGAAAACAGAAAAAATTGAAAACGAAAAGCAACGTACAAAACCCAGCAAGACAACGAAGCGCAAGAGCCAGCATCACAGAGCGCTCGAACGAAAGGAGAGATAGTCATAAACGAGGATGCGCGCCGAGGGGAAGAGGGGCACGGAGTAGTCTCGCTCGGTGATATACCAAAAGCGGAAACTACCACGAGCGCCGCTAGTAGGAGGAAAATAGAGACGTTTTGCCTTAGCTGGGAGGGGAAGTCCGCAGAAAAAGAGGTGAGAAGATACGTACACTTGCGCCTGTATCTGCGTCTCCGTACACAGCTCCGCGCGCAGGTATGCACGTATCCTCTGGGCGCACACCTAGACGGCATAATGAGAGCATTGTTCCTCGGGACTGTAGTCGCATTGTAGTCTCACACACACGCGCGCGCCTGGGCTCTAACTACTTCGCGCACTTTAACGCTACCCCCCCCCCCTCCCCCCTCTCGTATCTGTCGCGACTCTGGAGTCGTTCTATACACGGCTTCGCGTCTGCGCGTATTTTCTTGGCTTTTTCCAGCTCCACTTCGTTTTTCAGTCTCATTCATTCGCTAATTCCCGCTGGGATTCCGCCGCTTGAGAGAGAAGCGCGCTGAGGTTACCTATACAGGCGAAGGAAAAGACGAGAGCCGAGCAAACACGTGACAGCTGGGCTGCGCTGCGAGTCTCTGGTATTAGTTTCGCCGTTGATTTTGACTTTTTTTCCCTGATCGCCGATTGAGTGTGAGGATTTTTTTCTTGTGCCGGCTCAATGAAGCTTTGGATTGAACAATGCTTATTGTTCGGTCAATCTTTGATGTATGAATTAAATTCTCTAAAGTGTTGTAACAGTTAATTAGCGAGATTGTATGACTAAAATGTTGAAATATTAAAATATATTTCATGCGTTTATAAGTTTCAATATTAAACTGAAAAAATATTAAAAATATGCACAAAGGTAAATCCGTCGCATTTGCGTATCTTGATCCCAAAAATAATTCTAATTCGGACAAAGCATCTGTAACAGCGGGGTAAAGTCGTTAAAAAAAAAGTCGTAAGTAAAGTAAACTAAAGTGAGTAAGACAAGCGCGTTGAATGGAGTTGCTCTCTGAAGACGCGCTAGACGGAGCAAACTTGCTCTAAGGAGGACTAGACGAAGCTGAAACTCTAGGGCAGTTTCCTCTCGTTTTCTCCAAGTCGAGCGAGAAAGCGAGAAAATAGAAAAGCTCGAGCATTCGCGAATAAAGTGCTCTTCTACAGAAAATCAAAGCCGCGCCGAATACACGCGTATAATTATCGACAAGTAAACTAACAGATCGACGTACAAACAAAGACAAATCCAGCACTTATAATTTTTCACCTAGCTCCAGAGCGCTACATTCGCTGATACTGCTCTACATCGCCTTCGATTCTCGGCAATTAGCAACTCTTCTTCGTCCTAGAGCTATATATACACAGATTACAGTGGTACAGGGGACCGCGCGCGCTGTAGCTGCGCGAGAGCTTACGCAATATTTCCGCCGAGCCTTCCAATTAGGAGCGCGAGTGTATTATTCTCGTGCGCGTGTAATAAAGTTGGAAATTCGTGGATCTACTCTCGCGCCTTTAAGCGTTTTCGAATATATATAGGCGAGAGCGCTCGGGCCTCTCCGCGTTTGTTTGCGGCTGGAAAAATTCGCACGCTCGACTGGCGGATCTCGATCGTTTTAATCTTCGTATCTTTATTATTATGAGGCGCGCTGGTTAAACGGGTTTAGCTTATAGTTGGCGGAATGGGTTTTATGCGCCGGCCTGTAATTAAACACTACACGTCGGCGATTTTTATTTATCCTCTTTTGTGCGCCGCGAGATTTGACGTTCTCTTATGCGCGCCGCTGTTTATTTTGGATATTCGTACTCGTTATTTGGTCTTGCTAAATTAACTGTTGAAAATGGCTTTGTTTTTGTTCGTTTGTCGGGTACAAACTTTAATTACCGTATGATAAATCGTGTTTTTAACAGACGTTAATCCAATAGTAATACTAATTATCAACATTTTTCCACTAAATATAATCAACAACTATTCATCAAAAACTCATCTAATCAATCAAACTAACAAAAAATAGAGCGTCCACCCAAAGCCGAAACCTATCCAGCGTCAAAATCGCGCCAAAAGCCGCAGCATCGAGCGAGGCGCGCTTTTATCAATACATAAGCCCTATACTCTCCCGCTCGCAGGCTATATAGGGGGTTATTAATTAGCAGCTCTTAGGCGGCAATTTCGGCGATTAGCCGTGAATCACTGACGGAGTTCAGCTCTCTCCCCTTCCCCTCTCTCTCGCGAGCGAGCGAGCGGCAAACTAGATCGCATCTTTCAAGCCATATTATAGCCTCCGCGTGCACCGCCTTGCCTGCAACTTCGCACAGAAGCAGCATGCGCGCAACCGAGCGCTGGATATATTCGAGCGAGCACGGGGAATATCGCTGGAGTTTCCCCCCCACCCCCCGTCGAAGCTCGCCGACTGCATAGATACGAAGTTTGGCATTGCCGCCGGTATTACGATTGTCGCGCTAATGCGGACTCGTGCGCAAGCCGCGTACCTAGCTGACTTCGCTGCCGCCACCCTCTCGCTGCGACTCTGCGCTTTGTATATGTGTGCTCGCGCTTGGATGTATAAAGCGACGCTTTATGATCTCTCGCTGTGTTTTAATTGTTTGTTTTACGGGCTTTTAGTGTTGCTGATAAATTTTGGCAAATTTATGTGTTATGGTAATGAATGCGTAATTGTTCTTTCGTAAAACATTGATAAATGAATAAACATTTCTTCGCCAGAGACAATAGTAACAACTTCTTGAAAGCTGACTCTTTTTTTCTCACTTTGCACCATTTCAATGCGCAGCGCATCGCGTCAGGAAAAACAGCAGCGAGATCCATCTAATTTCGAGAATCGCTCGCTCAGCCGGCGCATATCTCGTTACTCCCGCATAAGTCAAATTCGATTGTCTACCTGCACGCAGCTCTATATCTCTCGCGACGCGTTTCCCGTTGGCTGGCGCCGCATTGTGTGTAACGAGCTTATTTGCTCTATCTCTCTCCTCCCCCCCCCCCTCTCCCTCTCTCTTCGCACTTTGCCGCTCGCGAAGGAGAGAGCCGTGGGTGCGTAATGTACCGATGCTTGTGCGGAGAGACAGAGATCTGCTCAAGAGGGGGGGGACTAAGTCGAGCAAGAGCAAGAGAGATGGAAGAGCACCTGTCAGTTGCGTAACGCCAGAAACTCGAGAACGGCAGCGGCGACGGCGGCGGCGTTCTGTGTATTATTTTTCGCGAGCGCGAAAGAGGAGTAACGAGCCGAGCTAAATGCGCGCTCGGGCTGACACGACGAAAAATAGACTTTCCGCGGAGAGCCTGGATTCTAAACTAGCGCGCGCTCGCTTCTTTTTCTAGGCGGCGAGAGAGTCCTTTTTTCAGGGTTTATGCGCGCGGAGGGAGGATCAGCCGCGCCGAGATGAGACTGTATGTGAAGGAATTTTTCGGGGAAAGCTCGCGAGAAATGGCTACCGCTTGTGTAAGCCTGCTCGCGAAGCTTTTGCTCTCTGACGCGAGCGAGCAGTGCTTTCTGAGCTTTTTCATTTTTTTTTTGTTATGGATTAATGTTTGTTGAATTTTTGTCTAAAAATTATAGGTGATTTAATTTAACGTTGCATTATGAGTTACGGCGATATTTATTATTTTTACATTGTTTTTTAATAATTAGATGTCAGGTTACTGTAGGTTATTTATGTTAGTAGAACAAGGTTAGGTACTGATCAGACAAATAGTTGGCGTATTAAATTATTTTAAGATAAAACATGAATTTTATTTTCCCATTATTATCCCATAAACCTTAATATTATTAAAAATTAACTTAAATAAAAATCATCGTATACGTTTACTAAATTGCAATTTTTCTTTCTGTTTCAGGTGAGTAAAAGACGATACCTCTCAACAATACCAAATCGTAAGTCAAAATTTCATTCGCCCATAACAACCCATATCAAAGCCTTATACACACTCTCAGTGATTTCAGTCCTCAAACAAAAAAAAACACAGAGTAATAAAAATATTGCCCCCCTTTTTACTACGCCGTATAAAACAATCCTCGATGTTCCGCGTCCGACGCGCGTAAATCCGAATTTCGATTCGGCCATACCGAGCCGCAAAAAGAGCGGCCCGGTAATCCGATCGTTAACTCGAGTCAAAAACGATCTCCGGCCAAAGCCCTCGCTACACCCGCACTAGCTTTTCCGCCCGGCGCGCGGGCACACGCACAGGGCCCCTTATACTCGCGCGCAGCTCGGCCGCGGAAGCAGATTGCAGCATCGCGCTCCGAAATTCATCCTATCGCGAGTATATATCGCGCGAGCATCCGTACTAATCGCCGCAGAATGGCTGGGCCGCCATTGCGCCAGCGATCTCTGGTATTATACCCGGGGCCCCCTGGTAATATAGCCAAGTCGATCGACGCAACGAGAGGGACGGGGGGGAGGAAGGATGGGGGCTGTGCCCCATAATCCAGGATTCGGAGCCGCCGTCGCAAGCGCGCGCGCCCTCCTCCAGAATTACGCGAGCGCAACCCGCTCGATGGATCCTGTCTTTCCGATGAGAGGGAGCCAGCCGCGTGTGTAGTGTTGCCATGGCTGCGCCGCGCAGGGCCAAATACTGGCCTGATCCGCGGTTTCCCGCTCTATTATTATTATTGCATTCCTTGGATTGCTCGGATGTCTGCCCTCCTGACGAGTGGAAAGTCGAGCGTTAATATCCCCACGAGCTTTTGCACGCAGATGTTACGCGCCGAGCTGCGGCCTGGCAGCGATGTTTTTGATCTCGATTTAAAACGCTTTGCTCCGGGGAATTGCGGCAATTAATTACGCGAAGCGACCGCTTCTAATCTTGTTATTTCATTAGCTGTGTCATTGCAGTTCGATCTCTTATCTGTAGTCTGCTATTAGGACAACCTTGTTTGAATCTAAAAAATTTGTTGTTATTAATTCTTTTTGTTACATATTTTTCCATAATTAAAAAATTACGGAACGTAAATCGACTAACCAGCTTGACGTGATTAAAAATTTCAAGCTCGGCGAGATGTAGGTTAAATGAAAAATTCAATCTCGCAAATGTTTTTAATATCGCTGTACCAGCTGTAATGATCGAATCTACATAAAGCGTTACGCGGTATCCACGAGCTCCGGCATCCGCAGTCATTAAAACTGAGGCTCACCTTGTACCAGCTCGCTCGCTCGCAGATATATATGCATTTCCTGCAACGCGCAAAGCGCGCCTGTTATCCGGCGCGAAAAATTCAAAGACAAGATCTTAGAAACGTATTATGACGATTAAAGCGAGTTTTGCAACCTCGCTTTAATCATCGTCGCTTTAATTTCTGGCTCCGCTAAGTGAATCCCCCGGCTTGTATTCCTTCGTGAGTCAGACGTCTCGCTGGTCTTGAAAGCGTTTAATCGCTTCGGCAAAATCGCGGATTTCCACGATCTATCTCGCGCTTATCTTCCTGGCATCGGGGGGTAATAAAGAGCGCGAAAAAATCTTAATCAACCTCGAGAACGGCAAATTAACTTAGTGGAAAGCGACACGCGCGGTGACTCTCAAAATGCACAGATACCCGCAGACACTCGTCTAGCGGAAAGTAATTAAGGCCGTGACGAGGCGCTATACACGCGGCTTAATCCGTTCAAATTCATGAAGCGTCGTTCAGCCGCTCATTGAAAAATGTCTACTTACAGGCTGCCGGCGTTTTTAAGCTGCTCTTTTGAAATTCTGATGTACTGATACTATGTACGTGTGAACACTTGTTTCTTTTATCTAAGTTTTCTTATCTTTTCACAGAACTTTTCGTCTATTATATAATCGAAAAAATTATTATTAAATAATACTAAATTTTGACAATAGCTATCACTAATATTTAAAAACCAATCATTAAAAAGTTTAATTATTTAAAACTTTCAATTCCCACACAATAAAACCGAAAGTTTTAATCATACATACCTACTCATCAATTCCCTCTTTTCACGCGAGTCCGCGGTTCGCACAGCCGGCAAAATTTCCAACAAAGGACGTCGGCTCTCGCGGCCGGCGAATGTTTCAGCGTCGGCACATCGATATATTCTCAACCAGCTCGGCCTTGCAGTCCTCCCGACGTGCAGCTACATGCCTGGAAACGCAGCGTTTTATCGCTCTAAAGTGACGGGGGAAAATTGCCGGCCGGAAATCTGTCCTGTCGAATCGTCGCGCGATCGTCGACGGAGCCGCGCGCGCTCGATTCACCGGGACGAAATACAAGCGAAACCGCATTTCCCGTGTGCGGGGGGAGTAGTTTTCTGCTGACGGAAATCTCAGCCGGGGAAATGGAATGAAACATTGTAAGAGTCTCTGCTCCTCTCCCGCAGAGAGATGCTTAAAAGCCATGTATCGGCTGCTTTTTCAGCAGCAGCTATTTTGCGGCTAGCGCTCCACGAGTACAATTTTTCCGGACGTTTTTTCCCTCAGTCGGCGCGCTCGTTCATTAAGACGATTGTCTCCTCGGCGCTGCACGCACGGCCGCAATTAGGATCGCTTTCTAAATGCAACCGCGGCGCGCGAAATCGCCGAGTCATTCGCGGGTCCGTTTGATCGGCCGCCGCATTCGTTCGAGGCTCGTTCGCCAACTTCCAAGTGGGCAGGAAGATTCACCTGGACTTTCCTCTCTCTATCTGGTAGCTCGGCAGGCCCAGCTGAGAGGCCAGGATAAGCGGCGAGAGCAAGAGTGGGAGGGGAATTCGAAAGTTAGATGCTGCAATTAGTAGCGGCAGGAGCGACGGTAGTCTTTGGCCGAAGTTCACGTTTACGAGGCGTACACTCCAATTATGGTTTCCAACATTTCTAGCGCTCCTCTCTCTCTCTCCCTCTCTCTTCCAATTCCAATCAACTCGGCCCCTCCGGAGGAAAAGCCTCGACTGTTACTGCTGCAGCGCGCACCGGGGGTTCATCCTCCGCGAGTTTATCATTTTCGACTCTCGAGCGGATCTTCACCGCCGGCGCGTTTAAGAAGCTGAGCGCTAGGAAAAAGCGAGAGGAGAAGAAGCGCCGGATCGATTTCGCTTTTCCCCTCTCTCTCTCTTTATCGCCGTGAAATTGCGCGACGGATAACTCGTTTTCTCCGGTTAAATGCAATCGGCCGCGATTCGGAATGATTTGTTGCGAGGTTTTCGAGCAAGCGCACCTCTTTTTTTTTCATTGCCTTCGCCGGCACTTGGTATAACGCAATCCTTTTTGAAAGCTCTTTCGGCTCGGTTCGAGATTTTTCTTGAAAACTAGTCGGCAGTTCGTATTGATGAGGAACGTTTTCTTCTTATTTATTTGCATTTTTTCAAAATTAAAAATTAAGGATAATAATTGTAGTAAATAAAAAAAATTACAAAAATATCTTTAAATATTAAACATTTATTTAACAAGTTTAACAAGCTTCTTTCACCGTTTGTAGCATCAATTTTCTAATCAGAAAAAATCGACTTTTAGACTCTCAGAATGTCTAAATATAGTCGCTATACCTGCGTTCGTAACTTCACCAACGTCATTTAATTTATTTAAGATAGAAACACAACGTTCTGAGACTTTCTAAAGGGAATAAACCTCTTAAAATCTCGACAGTCTAAAGGTTAAACTCAGTTCTATTAAGTTCCTTTAATTAAAAACATCCTCCCGTAATCATGCCTCAGAGGAGAAAAGCCCAGATGGACGAACAAGCCGCGCGCCTCGAAAGAGCAAGAGAGCTCAGCTCTGCAGCGCGCGGAGAGGAGAAAAAAAAGCACAAAAGAAGCAGCGGCTGCGGGGTAACAAGCGCGTTATGGAATGCACGTGCGCTCTCAAATAGCTCTTTTCATCCATCTCTCTTTGGCGCGTCATAAATTATTTAAGTGATTTTACTTTCCCTTGATAAACCAGGATGCTGGCTCGCTCTGCTGAGAACTGGTTCTCCAACTGGAGAACATATATAGTTGTCCCAGCGCGGACTGAGAAGAGACAACTAACCGTGGGCCCCCGCGCTGGATTTTTAATAGTGCCTAATAAAACGAGCGAGTGTCTGTTCTTCGTCTCGACGGCAATTATGCACGCGCGTGTCCTACTACTTCTCCACGTCGTTGGGCTCGTCTGTGTGCACCGGCTGGATAGTGTGTGCGTGTACGCCTACCTATGTGTATTTTTCCACGTCCCGCTGGCGCACGTGTAGGTATACTGCTAGGGGCCGATGTAACGGGTGTGCCGTTTCGATCGGTGAGGGTAACTTGAGGATCGTTCAGTTTGGCTGTTAATTTACATGCAGGAAATTCATAGAGATAGAGTGCGTTTCGTGTTATATTTATTTATTTCCTTGGTGGTAGTATGAATTCTTTTAGCAGTTTTGAATCGAGGTTAAAAGATGTTTTAGTGAAAAATTCAACTTGGAACGACATTTTTATCTTTAAAATTCACGATCATTCAGATGTTTCATCTTCACTTTACGTTATGGGAGTAATAACCATCACCTGCGCACATTTACCTAAAAATCGATACGCGTTTTACTATACCAGGCCGATATTTCTCCTATACCTTCTGCAGCGTAAAGATATAGTTGTCGATTTAAGTTTTGAGGACATTATTTTACATTACTTCATATTTCTATCATATTCTGCATCATAACTCGCATATTTTTCTCCAGTGTTTTATATTTTAACGGATGATATAATTATCGTTTTAATATTTAAAATACGTTATACAAGATTAATGAGAAAAACGTCAGTTGATAAAATTGGGTTAATTACAATTGTAAAATCTCTTCGATGATATGAAAACCAGTATTTGCTGAATTAAAAACAACCTTGGAGAATGTTTGTCCAAGATGAAAGTTGCCTCTCTGACCCAAAGTTATTTGGGAGATATTCGATTATGTATATTGGATTAAAACATTTAAACGAACTGAAGGCACAATGCAGCTTAAAATACTAGCTCATTATCGATATTTATTGGTTAATCTTAATGAGCTTTCGATTTCCAATAAAACCTTGTGTCCGTACGTTTTCACAATAATGCCAAATAATGAACCGATTTAAAGATTACCATTAATCACTAAACTGCAAATTAAAAGTTAATCATCCGGAAAACCTTAAAATATCATTAAAACAACAAATCAATTAGAAAAACCAGTGCCGACCACCAACACCATGAAAACCCACCCAAACCAAAAAATCAAAAAATGCCCACAAGCACCCGAGCGTTCTCCTCATCCCAAAAACACATTCACTGCTCGAGGAAGAAAATCAGTCAAAAGCGAACACTGGGTATAGATGCTGCGGTGGCGGAGACGAGCAGCAGCCGGAGGAGAGAAACCGGTCGCAGCGGCTGCGGTGGCGGCGGCGGCGGCGAGAGTCGACGACTCGTGACCTTGAGTGTCGAGAGCGCAGCGCGTGCAGTGGTACCCCCCTGCTCGGAAGCGCACCGATTTAGGCTCCCTTCACAACTCTCTTTCTCTCGCTCTCCCTCTCTCTCTCTCTCTCTTTCGTCGTTTGCCGCAATAACCGTGCCCGCGCGCGCGAGAGAGCGAAAAAAGGGAATTGCCTCTCGTGCTGCGCGCGTGCTATTTTAGTTCGCGCGCTTCTTAATGATGGATCGTGGCGCACGATTCCGAGGCTATTTTTAGACGCGGGATATTTCTGGAAAGAATTATTACCGGTACCGGCCTGATCTACGATTTCTGCTTGTAATTGAGAATACAGATTAATTTCTCAAATTGAAGTGATTATGTATATACGCAGGTCCGCGTCTTTGTTCTAAAAAATTTTGTCGATGGAAAAATACGTTCGGCGCATGGGAGTCGCTACTTTTGTTAATTACGTTTTACAAGTGTCATTACGTTGCATTATCTCCGAGCGAGGGCAGTTGAGATTAATGCTTGCAAAAGATTTAAATGTTTTGAGAAAAGCACTCGAGTCTTACAGGTTGTTTGCGCTCGGGGGAAAAAAAGTCTCAATTAAAAGATTATCCTCGCTTCTTCGGAATAGCCACTCCCGCTCGAAGATATCTACCTCTCGTGCGGATTATCGGGAGGTTCGCTGAGTGTTTTCGGACGAAGGCCTTTTCTTTAATGCCAATCGAACGCCTGACAAGTAGTCGGCTTGCGCTGCTGCTATATAAGCGTAAGGAGAGAA
>JAPYZA010005298.1:0-22530 GCA_030522685.1 Eupelmus azureus
TCGAACAACAAAGCGTATGCTAAATCTCGCTTTGTACACGTCGTATAAAAAAATACGGTTCGATACATGAGCGAGGAAGTGATTTCAACCTCGTGTAGCCTTTTCACCCTCGCTTCGCTCGGGCGCAAACGTCCACACGAGGCTGAAATCACTTTCTCGCATTAGTATCGAAATGTACTATTCTTGCTCATTTATCGAACCGTATTTTTTGATACGACGTGCACAAAGCGAGATGTAGCACGCGCTTTGTTGTTCGAGCGTGCGCGAAATCGAGCTTTGCGCACGGAGTATCAAAAATAGTCATCTAAGTGTAATATATTTTTCTCAGATAATTCCTAATAAAACAGTTTTAATCTCAAAATTTTAAAAATAAACTTAAATCAATGATTTTTTAGAATAGGACCTACGATGTTTAAATTATGAAGTTTTATAAAATGCAATTTGTATGTATTAATCTCAATTAGATTTTTTTCTATACATAAGTTTTAAAGAGCTAAAAATAACAAAATTAAAAAAAAATTATATATTTTCAAAATAGTTTTTTTCATAATCTTCCGATAAATTTTAATGTTACTGGTTATTTGGGCCTAATGACAGCATAATTAAATTTTTGTTAAGTGAAATACTCGTTATAAAAAGTAATAAATATAAAAGTATCATTTTGGTGATGAGATTTTAATATAATGTTGATAATGTAATGATTATTGTGATATATATAATATAAATGTCTTGATAAATACAATTTCATATACTACTTTTATTCTCTTAAAAACATTTTTTCAATTATTATCAAGATAACAAAGATCAATAACATAATTCTAAAAATGTGATTTTCTTGAAAATTCTCTTGTGGATTTTATTGTAATTTTTATGTTATTTGTTTTATTTTTCTAACTGATATAAATTAATAGCTATAAAAATATATAAATTTTTATAACAATTATATTCGAATAAAAAACGTCTAAAAAGCTTCAATAATTTTAATAAATTTACTGGTCGATGATAAAAAGTTTTTTTATATTTCCAAGGTCGTTTATTATATACCTGAAATGTAGGTAGGTCATGTGATGGCATCATTTTTGGAAATCCCAACCCTCTTTTGGTGATCTGCAGCGTCTTGGGATTTTTCCAGAAGTGAAAGGTTGTCAAACGGGTATATTTACTATTACTGTCATATGTAGTTTAAGTTGCGTTACAAGGAAATTGTTTATAAATAGTATTTGGGTTAAAGTAAAAATATATTAATAAATTTAACTTCATTACTAAATTTAAAATAAAATAAAATTATAATATATAATAATTAGTTTTCTAACATAACTAAATTAATGATATTATTTAAGATAATTATAACAATATATGTTTTTTATAATATATAAAATAAATCTTTAAACATTTTAGATCATATTTCGACAACGTACTAATTTCGTATAGTACAGTATCAAAATTTTTTCCGAGTTAAAGTCTAATAAAATTTTTTAATTTAGTAACAAACTAATATTTGCAAACATTCCAAAATGGTAATGAAAACTATCAAGTAGTAAATAATTTTTATTGGCACCAACAGCTAGGTTATACAGACAGTAATGAAGACTATCAATGATCAATTTTGAATTTACCGCCATCTACATTGATTCGTCGTACTGTAGATACTGCACAAGTTTTGGAGCAACTAGAAATCAACATAATTTATGTGGGATACCTAGCCTACACATACAACTACAGACAAATGATAAACAATGAAACGTTCACTGAAAAAGATAATATTCATACTTCTGTGTGGTCAGTATAATAATTCGCCGTTATTCGCACTGCCATACGCGAAACAAAGAATAACTAATATTAATAATTGGCGGGATTCGCATTCGACTTCATACTTGACTGCCCACGACCAAAAAACTCTGTTCCTCAACAAACGTCAAACTCAAAAATTTCCTCAAACCTCCCATCCCCTCAATCCAGACCCAAAGTCAAAACCAAGCTCGCAAAACTGGCAAAAGCAACCAGCCACCCGCATCACCCACTCCAAAATGAGCCAGCGGCTCTCGGTAAGGGCTGGCTAGGTCCGCTCCGAAACAGGAAAGGTTTGGTAAAACTCAGCCCGGCTTGACCCCGGCAGTAGGTAGCGCGCAGTTTCCGAATCCCTCCGTATGTATCCTGACACGCCGAGGCCCATGTGTGCGTGCTCGCGGAGCGCCGCGATCGGAAGTGACGCGCTTCGTTACGTTTACAATCTGGCCATCGCGCCGCCGCGCGCGCTGCCGTCGCCGCTCTCTCTGGAACTCGGAGAGAGCCAGAGTGAGAGGAAGACAGCAGCATAGGCAGGCCAGTGCGCGAGACGCAGCCAGAGCTATATACGCAGGCATCCAACTGGCAAAAGAGAGAAAGAGAGGTGGCGGACTGTATAGGTATAGAGCCAGACAAGAGCAAAGGAGAGAGGTAGAGTGCCGTGACTGCGTTGATCGCACGGCGCGAGAGAGAGCCAGGAGAGAGCGCGCAAGGAGCCATTAGCCTCGTCCGTGCTGCCGAGAGAGCGCCGCGCGCGCACACACACGACTAGCTGCCATATTCCAAGAGAGCCAGAGGCCGAGAAGTCGAGAGCCGCTTTGCCCGAGGAAACAGACTCTCTCAGAGCGCGCAGGCCGCCCGACTGTATTTAGGTAGCAGCCTCTCCCGCGTTTGAGTTCCAAGTGAAATATTATGAGAGTGAAGAACGAAATGGACGACGACGAAAAGGGGTGAGTAGTATAACGCGCACCAGCCGCCTCGAGAGCGGAGCATAACGCGCTTTCTATCTATCTATCCCCCTCGCGCTTTCCCCCCGCTCTGTACCCCCCCGAAACTGCATGACTCGTGGCCTCGTGCTCCCTCGCGCGACTCCGTCTATGTACTTTTCCCGCAGCCGTCCGCTTTTCTCAGCCACCCGGGAGCCATCCTCTCTCTTTCTCTCTCGGAGCATTATGTATCTATAAGCATAAGGTTGAGCGCGCCGAGCGAAGCGAAGCCGGCGTTCATTCCACTTTGGCTTGTGCGCTCTCGGCTCGGTGCCTACTTCGCTCCGTGGCGTGGACTCTCCTCTCTCTCCCTCGTCATGCTCTCTCTCTCTCTCTCGCTTGCCAGCTCGCAGCAGCACAGCAAGCCTGTGTACTGGGCTTGCTCTTTTATCTGCGCTATTTACTCTCTCTCTCTCTCGCTTTCGGAGCCCCGTGTCCGAAATCCCTGGAATGGCCGAGTCTCTCGTGAGAAAATAGCGGCGTACCATGGCCAAACCGGTTTGACCTCGCGCGCACCGATGTGCCTCTACATCTGCGTGAACGCGCGCGCGCGCCTGTCTGTGTGTACATGTATACGTGCGCGCGCGCGCTCGCTCACCTTACCTATATGCACTTTCCGCTTCCGAGCCGGCTCTATATAAGAGCGGCCCGCGAATCCCCCCGAATCTGGCCCACTTTTTTTTACTTACCCAACGTGTTGTCTGATTGGTCTGATGCGTTTTTTACAGAAAATTATTCGTTGGCGGTCTATCATGGGAAACGACTCAGGAGAATCTCCAGCGCTACTTCAGCCGCTACGGAGAGGTCATAGACTGCGTGGTTATGAAAAACAGCGAGTCCGGACGGAGCCGTGGATTCGGCTTTGTAACCTTCAGCGACCCCTCCAATGTGGGATTGGTTCTCCAGAATGGACCTCATCAGTTGGATGGGCGCACGGTATGTCATCGTTTGATAATAAGGCTACTTTTGTTTTTGTTGGGAGAATTTGGGGAATTCATAGCTTTTGTACTTGTAGATTGATCCAAAGCCTTGTAATCCTCGTACGCTCCAAAAACCCAAACGTAGTGGAGGCTTTCCTAAGGTGTTCCTTGGGGGCTTGCCGAGCAATGTCACAGAGACAGATTTGAGATCGTTCTTCCAACGTTTCGGCAAAGTCATGGAGGTTGTCATCATGTATGACCAAGAAAAGAAGAAATCCAGAGGTGAGCTTCATTTGCTTTCAATGATTTATATGAAAGAGAGCACACTTGTCATTTTGAAAAGTCGTTATTATTGTGTTTAAACCTAAATTATGTTTATATTTTAAGAATGATTGTTTGTTGAATTTTCTAATTATAATTGTTTTTTTTAATTAATTACTAAAATTTATAGCAAACATTGAATTTATATGCTTAGGCCAGCTTCAGCATCCTTTCAACATTGCTTTAATTTTCTACTTTAATGCATGCAAACAATTTTTGTAAACATACTTTAAAAAAAATTAAACATTGTTTCATCTTGTTTATTATAAACAATTTGCTGAAGCAGGTCCAAAAAATATAGATTCAGCTTAATCATTAATTGCATTGGGGTCTTCATTCATTTTATAGATTATGCGCACATTTAAATTTTAAGTGTAGCTTAAGGCATAGAGTCAGGCTATACTATTGTAAGTTATTTATATTATAATTATATAGAATAAATTATATTATTTTTTAAAATTTATTAAGATAGTTTTATGGAAAAAAAAATGCGCTTCATATTTGTGTAAAACAAAATGTTAGTGAGAACTTTTCGATGGCGGTGATGTCTCTTATAATAAAACAGATGTATTTATGACTTCGAGAAATATTCGACGAATCATTTTTTTATATATACGATGTGTCACATTTGGATGGCAGGCTTTGGCTTTCTCAGCTTCGAGGATGAAGATGCAGTGGACCGATGTGTAGCAGAGCACTTTGTCAACTTGAATGGAAAACAGGTATAGCATATATGCACGAAACGAATCTATATTTATTACTTAGCAATTATAAGAGCTCATGATACTCCAACGATGCCTAGGAAATTTATAATTAATGATATATTATACATTTAATATAAGTTACAATAGGTAAATTTAAAATTATGCTTTGTAATCGTTGTATAAGAGTACTTTATTAAGTTAACTATAGTAGAGTTTAAGTTTCTTAAAATATACATATTCATATTATAAGCACTTATATATATTAGATTTAGACTGAATTATATAAGTTTAGTTAATGTACTAATTTTATGTTAAAATTTCTTAAATTTTTATTCTTATGATAAAAGTTTTTATCATAATTTATTTATCAATAAGATAGTTAAGAATCTATTTTGTAATGATTAGAATAATGTAAAAGCTATTTTTTTTTCTCATAACTGAGTTGAAAATATCATGGATCTTATGAATTACTAACGTTTTGCTTGCAGGTTGAGATCAAACGGGCTGAGCCAAGAGATTCGTCAAGCAAGATGAATGATAGTCATCAAGGTCAGTGGGGTCCACCTCAGCAGGGACCACCAATGGGAATGGCCGGAAACATGGGCCCAATGGGCGGGCCTAATGGGCAAATGGGAGGGCCAATGATGGGTGGACCAATGGGACCACCTGGAAACATGATGCAGCAGTACCAAGGATGGGGCACCAGCCCTCAAACTGGAGGCTATGCAGGCTATAGTGCACAGTACAATACCCAAGGCTGGGGTGCACCACCAGGGCCGCCACAACAGCAGCAGATCCCACCTCCACCTCCCCATCAGTGGGGCAGCAGTTATAACGTCCAACCAGCTGCAGCTAATCAGGCTTACGGAAGCTATGGTTAGTTCCATTTTCACTCTTCTAACATAGACTAAGAAACAACAGCGCATACCTATATGATTGCAAGCAAATCTATAAGTCAACTCAGTAACTCTTTAATCTCATGTATTACAAGATAAAGTTCCCTTTTCAATTTCTTACTCAAAAGCTTGTATGTTTCACTAGTTTTAAAGAAGTCTTTATAAAACTCTATTTCACATAGTTATACGTCTCCTTAAAAATCAATTCGGCAAGAACAATGACTTGTATCTTAAACTGTTTAATGGTTTTTTAGGCTTGTCTTTAAACTTCTTAACAATTGATATTTTTCTGATAATTTAACTTTTAGTGTACACATTGATATATTAAAACATAAATGTTTTATTTTATTATTCCTCCTCCTTTCTTTATCTATCTCTCTCTGAAATGCATAGTTTTATGTATTTATTACATAATTGAAAAATAATTTTCATCCTGTCCTCTCCTGGTCCATCCTGCTTGGAGTTTTTAAAGAAACAATGAAAAAGAAATAAATAGTGAAGTACTTTGATGCCCCCTGGAGGATACATACAAATTCAAAAACAAAAAAGCTAAAGGAAAGAAAATACAATAGGAAAATGAGAAACGAGTAAAGAGAGAAATGGATAATGATGGACACATATATACATATTTTTTTTCTATATCAAAATGAGAAGAAAGTTAAAAAAAAAAAACAAAGATAGTCAAGGGTGCTTGTTGGTTGCAAAAAAGAGTCGGGAATACATTGAAAACAAAAAAGAAATGAAACAGGCAGCCTTGGCTGTTAGAGAAGGAGGGAAAAGGCTGAACTGTCTTTATGTGGTTAATGATCGCAGGTGGGCCGGCAGCGGCCGCTTCAGGGGGCTACGGGCCCACGGCGGGTACTGGTGGGGCTGCGGGCGGAGGACCAGGAGCTTCCTGGAACTCGTGGAACATGCCTCAAAATGGCCCTCCACCCGGCCACTCGAGTCAGCCTCCACCCCAGCCCCCTCAGCCCAACTCCTCGCAGCCAAACTCCAACTCGAACCCCTCTGGTCCACAGGGTGAGTCTTCAAGCTCAGTCAAACTCAATGCAAATGCAAAACCTGTTCCCCTCTCAAACTTTTATATTTTATCTATGTCTAGTTTTATTCACTGTATTTCATCTGACTGCAACGATAGACTCGAGATTGTATAGTGGACCAGCTAGCTTCTTTTAACTCTCTAGACTATCGAATTAAATATCTAAACGATAAACAAAAAAACATTACCAGCTTTCTTGTTTAGCCCTTAGTGCATTGCCCAGCCATCCCAAGGGCTCCTTTAAGTACACACTTGACATAACGCTAAGCGTTCTTTATTCCACTCGGATCTTTTTTGCTTTGTGTCTTGAATCATGTCCTTTTCTAATTGCAAAAGTCCATAATGAATGCTATTTTGGATATGCTGCACGTTTCGGTTTTTAATTTAGTATCCTTTATGTTTTCTATCTTTTAATTTATTTTACGTATACTTTTTATTTTAACATGACGCTCATTTTGACAGACTTCACAAAGCAAATAATACCTGTACCTACTTTAAGGCATATATTAATTTTATAGGTATAGGCTTATATTAATTGTTAATGATAACTAAATTCTTCTTTATCACAGTTCAATTAAACTTATTTGGTTATCTATGGTATTTTCTTTCTACATTGTACAGTATAGTAGTAACAAATATGGTACTTCGACTAGAAATGGTGCTAATTAAAACAAATTGCGCAATGATTGCAAATTTTTTTAATTTGTGAAACATTGTAGTTAACAATGCTAGTACTAATAATATTATTTTTCAAATGTTTAGGATAGCTAATCCATTAAATTGCCAAAACAGAAAAATAATAAATATATTGTGCATTTATAAAATAGACAGTAGATTAGGATGATGCATTTCCTTTCGATTCTCTCATGCTTCCTTTTTCTCCTTGTTAGTTAAAATAGTGGAATTATTATCAACAATGAAAAACCCAATGAACGAAAACAGTAACAAAAGCATTGAACATCTTTATAGTGTAAGTCTAAGACGCGCAATTAGAGGTTTTTTTGTTGTTGATATGTATACCTTTACGTGTTTTAAAAGTCTTAAAAATTTGCTTGTTCATTGTGTGCCTGAAATTTTGTTGTTAAGAATTATTATTGATAAAACGAGTTTTCGATCCGCAGGTTTGGTGAAAAATAGTTTGACTTAGTTTGTAGTTGTACAGCGGGCAATTGTTTACCAGAGCATGCGGGTCGAAAAGACAACGGAAAAGAGAAAAAGAAAAAAGGTCGTAAAATTGTAATTACTTAGGAAATGTTCTTCCAGGTGACATGTATTCAAGGCAGACGACCGGCTCTGGAGCGCCGGGATCTAGTAGCAGCTCGGCTAAGACGCCGGACTATGCCGGCTACACCGGCTACAGCAACTATGCGGACACGAGTTATCCTCAGCGTTCTTATCAGGCCGGAGAGAGCAGCCAAGGTGGGTATGCTGCCAGCGCTCCTAAACCCGGCCAGCAAGGCTTTGATTTCAAAGAGTGGCCCACCTCATGACCATTTTAATTTCAACCAAAATTTCCGTCTTCACGGACCTGACAAGCGCCCAAGGCTTACAGGCCTTGCTCTCGTGGGTTGTCCATTTACTTTTGCATTCTCGGACAGAAAATCAATTGCAACCTCAATGTACCAGCTGAGAAAACTCTTACAACTCAACTGTCTACGTCTCTCCCAGCAGCGATCAACGTTTCAACAAAGATAACACTATTACATTATTATATTAGATCATTCAAATTTAACACTTTTTCACACACTAACAACACAAAAGTACGCCTCTATATAAAATTACACGCACACAAAAACTACGTTTACCTGACCTCCGAACCCACCCAATCCTAGCTTACTTTTGCCTCGATCGCGATTATGTAATATTATTAAGAGCTAAAAAACAAAAATCATGTGTCAAAGAAAGTATATTAAGTAGCTGTAACAATATAACAATGTAACAATTAAAATAAGATAAAGGTCAATTGTGTATAAGATGAAAAAAAATTAATGTTACGTCTCTGTGATCGACGCGAAAGTCCGCTAGGATTAAATGCGGGTCTCTTCATATTAGTAAGATGTTGGCACGCCGTTCTCGAGCGATCGTGCAGAATCTTAACTTTTTGAAATTGATACAAGCGAAATTTGGTCTAACTGGCAAAATAGAAGCGTTAAATTTCAATGATTAAGAAACATTTACAAAAAATACTCTGATTTTAAGAAACACATAATTAAAGAAAAAATTATTTTATCTAATATTGATCGCTCGCAAGAACGGATGTCGAGCTTTACATAGCAATTAAATGTACGATAACAATGAGGGAAATTGAAATTATTGAAATTTAAGTATAGATATAATGTCGAGATCGAAGCGACAATAGACCACCCATGGTGCAAGCGGGAGCCCTTCGGCGCTGGGACACCGAGGGCAGAAAACTAATCATGCTTATATATGTCGTACATAGTTTCTGCGACCTTCAAAATTGAAAAAATATTACAATTGAAAAAAAAAGAAAAAGGAAAAGAAAAAATATAAAAATATAAAATTAAAAAAAAAGGAGAAATATTGAATATCTACAATGGAGACGAAGGAGCGAATAAAAAAAAGTAGTCGACGAAGGCAATCACCGCTGTGGTTTTCACGCTCGCGAGAGAGGTAGACGACCATTTAATTCTCTGAATATACTCTAAATTACATCATTTTTTAATTTTTTTTTACATTATTTCTTTCAATAATATGAGGGTACGAAAATTTCAAGCCGATGTTTTATTATATTTTCTATTTATATATTGTACTATTTATTAATTTTTTTTAACATATTATTGAATTAGGTGCTCGTTTGCCTCTTAGCAGTGATGTACGTTACAATAGAAAAAGAATTACGAGTTTAATATTAAAAATTACTTTTAAAAGAAGAAAGATGGCGAAGGTGTACGTGTATGTGTAAATGAATGTGAGAGAAAAAGAATGAGCACGTGCATGAAAGAAAGAGACACAGCTTGAGATAAGGAAAGAATGAAATAAAGAGAGTTAGGAAGAACGAGTGAGGGAGTCAGAAGGTCGACAAACTAAATTTAAGCGACAGGTTCGCGATATCGAGACGACCAACCCTTTACAATCAATATGAATCTACTATTGTGTAGTAGTTAATAACGAATAAACAGAAAGAAACGACGAATTATTAATGCGGTTATATAAGTCAATATCATAAGCCGATTTTACCAATAATTAAAGTAAACTATTCGACAGTAGTGTAACATACGTAGATCTAATTTTGACAATTGTGTATGTGTGTTTGTAAAAATCAACTGACATCAGGACATAGGCTCCATCGTGATCTTTTTTAGCCTATTTTTTTATCGTATATCGTAATTTTACTTTTATATGCTGTAAAAAAATCTACGCCTGTATACTCGTTTGATAAGTTTCTTGTCTCTTTTTTCTTTAATTTTTTTCATTCTTATGTCTTGAAGAATTTTTAATATTATTTTAATACATATCATTATTATTATTATTATTATCATTATCATTATTCTCTTTATTCGTATACATTAGTTGATCTATTAATAAAAGATTGTTTCCCTGCACAAGATTAAAAAAAGGGACGAGAGAACAGAAGAATAGTTTCATAAGCCTTTATTTCTTATCAATGCTAATTGTAAATTAAAACTCTTTTAAAAGTCACGTCGGGTCAAATAAATGAACTGATTTTTTTAATTTATATATAATATACATATATTTTACGGTCGGTTTTGTAATAGTTATTAATAATTAGGCATGATGATGTAAACATCAGTTATATACGTCATTTTTTTATAATGAACTATTATAATATTATGATCATTGTTGTTGTATAATTTTTTATGGTTATTATTACTATTATTCTAACGTGGACTAAAGTATCTATAGCTTTGCTATAGCTATTATTTACTATTACAATTATAACTGTTATTGTAAATTGCTACTACTGTTACTACTGTACAACAAAAATTTTTGCCACTTATTATTTGTGCCTTGCGGATTTTTATTAATACTTCCTGGTTTTATAAATAAATATACGACTTCGACGGTAGACTTAATTCTCATTCTGACTCTCTCGCTCATCCCTAATATTTTTATTGTTCTAAACTTGCTTACTGCAATTAACAATTTTTTTTTTTTTTTAATCGTTTTAATCTAATGATTTTAAAGTTCCATTAAATTTATTTGAAATAGATAAAAGCTGAATAAGTATAATAGCAAATACAATGTGTTTTAATTAGAATTTGTAAGGAGATAAATAAATTATTTAAAATTAATGAAAATTAGTCATTACAATAAGAGCGAGGCAGTGTGATTTCGATTAATGTATAATTGGCTCGTAAGTGTAAATATGAAAAGTAAGTAACTAAATAAGGAAAAGAAAAGAGAATAGTTTGAATGTGCTCTCTTCTCTCCGACTTGATAACTACTCGATTAGTTCTCGATTTTCAGTGTCCGTGATAAGTAAGAACTTTTAACGATAAGTCTCGTTGATCCGAGATTTTTAGATATACTAGAAAGGCACGCCATCGACGGTGCTGTCAGCTTTAAGTATTTATGTAATGGATAATGGCGTGAGGCACAAATAATAAGGCAAATATAAGTAAAAGTTAAAATAAAAGACGAGTAAGACGAGCGTACAATTAATGAATTAATATAATAATTGACAAGATAAAGTGGATAAAGGCGATTATTAAGGCTAAACAGATGAATATATTTATACTTGAAGAAAATATCATTAGTATTTTTCGAAAGTAAACGACAGAAGCTAATATTGACTTATCGCTGTAAAAGAATAGCTCTTAGGAAAAAGGTTAAATTTTCGGATTATTAAGGAATCGTTTATTAACTACTATTTGGCCGCGTTCGCGTCGGCTTGCTCTCAGGGTTGTTAACTACTTTTCTAATCGTCTCTCTTCGGTTTAAGTCGTTCGTTTTTTATACTACTCGCGGCTTTCGCTCACGTGTGATGTATGTATACACCCTTAAACCAGCTATAAGAAACGACAAAATCAAATAACGGTTGCACTTAAGTCGACTGAACCCTTTAGACGAGGAGAGTTTAATTTAAGAAGTACATATAATTATGAAGACAGATTTTTAAAAAACCGGGCAGCGCGTTGCCTCCTTCGTTGATTAATGGTTAAAGTTTTTAAACATGATAATTCTTAGAGAAAACGGATAAGTCGTAAACAAATTAAATCTTAAAGTTAATGGAGAAAAATAACAAAATTTTTAGAGTGAAGGCAAAAATAGGCGTAAGGTAAAGAAAAATAAGCAGAGACTAAGAGATGGGTTATACTTGAAAGTGAGAACGAGAGAAGAAAAGAGTGAGTTAGAGAGAGATGAGTGAGATGCGTAAGTGTAATGATGCATGAGTGTGAGAGAGATCCAGAGAGAAGGTGGGAGGGAGGGATAGAAAGCATTTTGCATATACGGTTACTAAAGTCATGTTGATTAATGCCGCTAAGTACATCGAGTTTTACGTTTAATTATCGTGATAATTATAGTCGATCGGTATATTTCATAGGCTCATAAAAGATTATAAGTACCAAGTACTGCTGCTGCTAGTGAACGATCTACCATGCATAGCAAACGAATAAGCGCGAGTGCGATTCACATTTGAAAGTGAAGAAAGTGAATGAGGCGAGAGCATGTTTGGAAGAAAGGTGAAGAAAGAGTGAGGAAGATAGTATAGAGATAGGAATCAAGTTTTTTCGTAAAAGATAAACATAATGTCAAGTTTATAGATTAAATATTCAATCGGGATTCCGCCAAGAATGGCCCGTTCAATGAAGACTGGTTTTAGCGACTAATTAAAATACGATTACATAATTATCTATACGTATATGTCTTATAGAGAACGTCAAACCAAGTTCTTTACTCTCCTACCGTTCACTTGTACGTTGATGAGTTTTACTTTTAAACTAAACGATAAACAATTAACGATAAATGATTAACGATTAACGATAACGCTAGCGAGCTCTCACTTGTAATGTAATTTAAATACATTTACGGCATAATGATACATTTTGCGATAAACTGCTTCTGTGCTCGTGGTTTTTTCTTTAAAGTGGTAAGAACCGCGCGGTGACTATACGTTTTATGACCAAGCCCGCGATTTGTACAAACGAGTTAAACGCACGATCCAGTATATATCTAATTTAAGGAATTAAGGAATCGAGAAATAATAAAAAAAGCCAACTTATAAGTATAGACAAATTAAAAAAAAAAGAAGACCGCACTCCTTCCGCGCGCCGCGCGCGCAATCTCGAAGCTCTGAGCACCCCGACGCTCACAAAGACACCCACACTCTCACGTACATAACATACCCACGGCAAACATAAAGCGCGCAAGCTTCGAGATTGACGCCGGGCGCGGAAAGAGCTTCGATCGTCGCACTTGGCGCTCCTACGCTCTCCTTTGCCAGATAGTTCAATGAGGTCAAGAAGGTTGCAGGATACTGCGCACTCTTCGTCGTAACATTATGATACATCGTATATGATACATCGTATGACTCGATCGGTTTATTCTTTCATTATATATCTTTTTTTTTAACCCTCGGTTAGTTGTAAAAGACTCTTTGTTTTGTGTTTCACCTCGCCCCCGCCCCCCCCCCCTTTCCTTTTCCTTATTATTATTATTATATTACTATTATGTTCTACTACTCTACTTCTTCGTGAAAAGGAAAACGAAAGTCAAATGTAATTTTAAAATACTACCTATTACTACTATATATTTCGATCGAACATGTATTTTTCCATAAGAGTGATGATTTTTAATATACAGCGCTTGAAACATTTTATTATATTATTATACATATAATTATTATAAATTTACTTTTAACGAACAAGTACATTCTGGGAATCACTTGAGTTATTATTAAACGAAAATGAAAAATATATATATACACACACATACAGCCTGTAATATCACCTAAGCTCCTTCGATGATTTCTCCAACCTATCTCTGATCCTTGCGCTCACGTCATCATTTTTTCTCTAAGTTCACTGCCACGTACGGTTCTGTTTTCTCTTTATTTAAATTTAATTTTTAATCTTCTGTGCAAATGCCAGATAGTCGCACAAATTAATTTGTTCATTAGTGTCCGGTATATTTATAAAGTAAATTAATAATTTTAATGTATGTATACGTATTCCGTTTATTTATCTTTTAACAACTTTCGAATTTCTGCAGCTTAAGACTTATTTTAACATCATTATTTTAGAATTAAAGATTTTAAGAATTTATTTTTGTAAATATTTTAAGAAACTCTTTCAATAATAAAGTATTTTATCTGGTACACTTGTTGCATTTTAATTGTTTTCTATTTGCTATTAATTTTTAAAAGTTTTTAATTGCTTCCTCGGCTTGGTTTGTCATATAAAAAAAAAAAAAAACATTTCTGCTGTAATCTTGGTTCTCACGCATGTCCATCCTATACTCCTAAATCTTGTACTATCTCCAACATTCTCTTATGTGATCGCGACGAGAGTAATTGTACGTGTTTTCATAAAGTTTATTTTTCCATTTGTCGCATTAGTTCGAATGATCTATGTACACTTAAATATCGTTATATAAGTAAGGCGTTAAGAGGCGCCCGACTGCAAATACCCGTAATATAAAATAGTTAAGAAGATTTAATTATAAAAAAAAGAAACATTTAACGCGTCACGTATATAAGAAAAAAAGGAAGTTAAATAAGCTGTTGCGTGGCCCTCTAAAGTACTGTAAAAATATCATAGGTAAAACGATAATTATGACTACATAGAATCCCTGATGAAGTTCAAAGTACTTGCTGTACCGTAAAGACTCTTACTTTTATTTCTTCTTTAAACCATCTTCATAACTCTGTCTCTCTCTCTCTCTCTCTCTCTCACTCTCACACTATTTTCTACTTCTTCTTCTTAGCCTTACGTGCGCCACTGTTCCTCTTAGTTTTCCTTCCTCGAGTAAAAAAGAAAATAATAAGAAAAAGTAAATATTTCAAAGACCGAGGAGATTGTGAAGAACTTTGTAATTTTCATTGACATAGTAATACAAGCGACTGGGTATGTGCGGAATTTCGTTTAATTACATAGAAGATAATGTTAAATAGTATGCAAACCGTAGAGTCGCCAGATAAGATTTTAGAGCGACGTAAAGTCTGAGCATAATGATCGATCTTGAAATATTAGATTAAGACAGAAGACGCCGACGTTTTTGAATGTGTTTTATTCTTAAAAAGTAAACGGCAAACAAACTTTATATAAAGATATTGAAATAAAATAACAAAGTGAACTTGTAAGGTTATTGTTTCTTTTTTCGAACTAGAAATTGTTAAGTAAAGTTTAAAGCAAATGTGATTTAATTCGATAAAAACGTAATTTAATGTCAATGTGGTCGAGACTTTTCTACCAGAACTACACATCCACAACAAATACACACATACACAGAGATACACCTATGAGTGTGACGACTTTCTTGAATCTTTATCGATAAAATACATAGTTTTCATGTTTCATGTTAAATATGATATATAATACGATGGTATATGATGATATAAAAAGGATGAGAGATGAAAAAAAAAAGATGTTTGTTTCTTGGCGCCGTATATTACAACGTTTTCAGTATGTTTTTTAAAAGACCTAGCGTTAATAGAGGTAAATTTAACAAAAGAAGGGTCCACGAGGGGCCCGATTGTGGTCAAATGATGTACTGGACAGAATTTTTCGTCAGACAAAAGGGTTGATGATTGATGATTAATTGATACTTAAGATATGATAATAATAATATTAATAATAATATTAATAATGATGATGATGATATGATAACAATAACGCTAATAACAATATTAATATTACAACCTACTATTAACTATACGTTATCACTACTACGATTATTATTATATATATAAATATATATAAATATATATAGCTATATATTAATCATAAGTTGACACGACAAATGATTATTATAGTGATTATGATATAACGATTAAAATAGAGATAAAAAAATGGACTATTCATGAGTATATATACTATGGCATAGATGATTATGAGGACGATAATTAAATGGAGAAAAAAGATAAAGATGAATACATAATAGCTTATCTTTTTATTCCATTCCCCTCTATTCTATATCCTTACAATCCCAACAATTTCAACATATCTTTCTTACATTCCATAATAGTATATCTAAATAAGAATTATCTTTAAGTTACACAATAAGTTTTTTTAGTTTATTAATACGCTATTTATTTTAAAATAAATTAATTATAGCATTTATATATACGTTAATAGTCTTAGTGTTTTTTGTTAATTACTTTTAATAGACGACTATTGTATAGATATGATCAGTCAGTATAAAAAATGTTAAACGTCATTTAAATATATTTATAAAATAAATTTTTTAATTTATAGAATAATTTATAAATAAGTCATAGAATTTAAGAAATTAGATACTAATTTTGGATTAAGATAGATATTAGTGAATATTGTTTCTAGCTTCTGTTTTGTAAGTATAACATTATAAAAAAGCCAATAAGTCTAGCCCTACTCGCAATTCGAGATCTTAGAGCATGTCGAGGTGGTCCACTGCTTTAAAATAAAGCGGCAGGACTTAAGACAAAAAAAAAGGCTGTCTTTGGGACCCACTAAAAAAAAAGGGATGGTAAGGGCGGCGCGCGGGGGTACGCACAACCTTACCAGCAACGAACTGACCGTCTTTTGGCGATGCTATCCCTGACAGGAGGTGCTGTAATGGCGACGACTGCGATACCAGCCGTGGCGATAGCTACAGTCAACAGCGCGGCCATCGGCAGCAGCAGCCCCGCCGACTTCTCCGGAGTGCTGCCCAACAGCATGGCTGCAGCGGCGGCCGCCGCCACCGGAGGCATCGGACCCCAAAGAGGCCACGCGCTCTTCAACAGCAACACTTATCATCCCTATCGGCGATAGGCGAAGCTAACATTCCAATAGAGCCGTTTTTTAAGGCCCAACCTGCGACTTTCGCCCTGCGATTCGTCAAGTAATTCTGTCCTATAAAAGCCTTTAAACGTCCTGTCGGTCCTACCTCGATTGTTATACGATAGCTTTACGCACTATTGAGTAAGTAAATTAAGTCATTACACTTTTAAGTTTATATACGGATTATCATTTTTTATTTTTATCATTACATACTTCTTTCTTTATTTTAATATTCACTACTTTAACTATAAAATGTAAGGATACAAGCAGAAGCGTCGACGACAGCAAGTTTTAGTACTTGAGCAATGTAATATACTCATCTAGCATTTAGCATAAAGTTACAAAGAGAATGAAAGTGCGATTATTTGTACAAAGTGGTCGGTATGAGCGAATGTCTTTTTTTTTCCTTATCATTAATGATAAGAAACTTTGTTACAAAAACTATAACGTTAGCTTGAACGAGCTCGTGCAAGCTGCAAAGAATTGAACTTAATAAAAACGAAAAAACCAAAAAAGAAAAACAGACAACCAATTTTTGAACAAAAGTTACGAAATCGTCAACGAATATGTGTAAATCAGTCACTGGAAGAATTGAAGAGAGCCCTGGTGCCTCGGAGAAAGAGGGCTGGATAATCGAGCCTAGCCGTCCTTGCGATGATGTTGGCGATGCTTGCGAGGCTAGTTTTGGCCGCGCTGTGCAGAGCCTCTTTTTCATCGCTTTCCGTTTCTTGAAGGCCGGAGCTCGACGAGCGAGCTGAGCTGCCAGTGCCGGCGCCGCCGCTGCTGCTCGCTGATATCAGTACCCTGCACACCTCGCTGTGGCCCAGCTCCCTGGCTAGCTGCAGCGCCGTTTGCATTTCCTGAGAACATGAATTTGTGCGTTTTAAAAGGGCTTTTTTGGTGAAAGCAGTGATTGGTTTTGCACACTTTGCATAATGTAATTGGATTTAAAGGAAAATTATTTTTCGCGTGATAATTATTATATAGTCGATTCTTCTTATAAAAAGCAGCTTAATTTGGGTACTAGAGAATGTTGATCCTTCTTAGAGTTTATTATGCGAAATGAAAATTTTTGTTATATAAAAAAGTTTTCAATGTAACTATTAAATATGTGCTCTTTTGTAAAAAGCATCGACTTTTGCATTAAAAATTTCAAAACAATTTTTCAAGTATTTTATATATCATTTTTAAAAAGTAAAAGCTTCCAAATAGTTATTATACTTGAAAATTTCATAAAGTATAAATAAGTTGTAAATGAAAATGTATGTAAAAAAGTTTTCTTAGTTTTATAAACATAAAGTCAAGTTCCTATAATAACATTTTTTTTAAATATTGAATATTAAAAATATTAAAAACTTGCGAGAAAAAAAATTTTTTAAATGTATGCGTGGATAGAAGTATAAATGAAAAATAAAGTTACAGCTTTGAGAACACGAAAGTAAATAAATTATAAAGAAAATGTATGCCAAGAGCATTTCTTTAAGGGCTTGAATGACTTGTACAATTTGTATTAACTCGATTACAATACGTTTATTTTTATTTTGCTCATTTTTGACTATAATTACTCCTGTGCATACGAAGCGCGTACAATTTTTAATAATAAAGTTGTATGAAAGAAATTATTACGTTTTCTGTAAATTTACTTTGTTTTTTTTTTTAACATAATGATTTTATCAATTAATTTTTTTGCTATTCTATATGTAATGTATTAAGTCATTGTGAAAAGTTATTTTGTAATTTGAGTTTCTCATTTGATATTTTTATTGAAAGTGGTAATAATTCAAATTTAGATCCACGGCCAGTTGAATAAATTTAACATTAATACACGAATATCTATTTTTACTAAAGTTTATAGAACGTATTTTTGCAAAGCGTATTAGAATATGCAAATTATAGATCCTTTTACTTCTTTTTCCGCCGGTGTTAAAATATTTGCTCAAAAGTTTATCTAAATATTATAGATTATTTCTACACATAAAGGGTAAGTGTCTTCCGTTATTTTTTAATAAGTATATTAGAGATATCAAAATTTCTAGTAGCTTTAAGTAATTACAAACTAGAAAATTCCAATCAAAACTCTCGCAAAACATTACAAAATACGACATTAGACATTATCCACCCAATACCAATTAAAAACGAATCTACCCACCATACAAAGCACTAAAAAAAATCCCAAAAAAACCTACATGATTAACCGCCTCAACGGACGCACCGCACTCGATCAGCAGCTCAACCGCCTGCGCTTGATTATCCCTCGCCGCCAGGTGCAGAGCCGTATCCCCTCGCTGGCAGCGCGAGTTCAGCGCCTCGGTGGGCCGAGGATCCAGCTCGAGTAGCGAGCGCAGCAGCAGGCAGCAGCCCAGGCTCGCCGCCACGTGGAGGAGGTTGTAGCCCCGGTGCTCGCTGAGCCTCAGCCCAGGTTGGCTAAGCGGATGGCTGCCTCCTGGTGGCCGGCTGCGCAGGCGTAGTGCAGGGCTGTTTGTCCGTGCTAGATTGGTTGAGGTGGTTTGGGTGACTTGGAGACTTTTTTTGTTGGTGGGTGTGGATAGGTTTGTGTTTGAAGCGCTGTCTTTTCTTTAGGAGTAACGTGGTGGCTTTTTTTTAGAGGTAAATTAATATTTTAAGTGAAAGTTGTGAATACGGCCATGTTTAAAAATTACAACTCTAGCAATAGAGCTGAAGAGTAAATATTGGAAGAAGGAAGAAAAAATAAATCAAAGGTTGAACATGTGATTTTCGTTTTACGTCATAAGAGGTAAAACTCGTAATATTGTAAGATGCTCGGTAGTCAAGGCACGTAGCTGTTTCATACATCAATAAATTTCCGTTCATGTCAGAAGTTATTTGTATCGTAAATTTAATATAGAACCACCAATCAAAACCATTGCTACAAGGAAAAATAATTTCAGAAAGACTTATTTCAAAAAATCTTGGGAACTTTTATCGTAAATAATTGACTAAAATTATAAAATATAGAATAAATTATTTTAATGCAGTAACATAATTTTCACTTAATTTTATCTAATGCACAAAAACTTAGATTAAGGTGGTTCAAACACAAAGGGAAATACTTCAATTTCGTTTAAAAATTTTTTTATATTGTAAAAATTATAAACTTTTATAAGAAAAAGTTTGGGGTAGTTAGACTAGACGCTTGAAAGGATAGCAAAAAAATAATTACAAACGTTATTTTTTTCAAGGAGCTGATAGCCGTTTTCATAACTTTACGTTGCCGAAATATTTACAATGTTATTCAATAAATAATTTACTCGAAAATTAAGCAAAAAGTCTTAACTTATTGCTTAATTAAAACTATTCATTAAATAAGTAATTAATAACTTAATTCAACTTTTATCGTAACTCCAAATTTTAATATTAACGAAAAAATGTTTTGTAACTCCTCGAGCACCAAAAAACTCAGGCCTGCTTATGCGTTCGAACTACCTTAAATAAAGTGGATGGTAACGCAACAATAGGATTCCCTATTAAATATTATTATGTAAAAATTTCTTAAAAAATACCTACGTGATCACGGAAGTCGAGATCTAGATTAGGGATCATCTTGACGAGTGTGTCTATTGCTTCAGGATGACCGAATCTAGCTGCGTGGTGTAGGGCAGTGGCACCTTCGCTGTCCTGTAATCTTGCCTGCGCTGCAGGATCAATTTTTTCGATTATGTATTCGAGGAATGAACCGCTGCCGTCCGAATGCGAAGCCATCATTAATAGCGTACGGTGCTTCTAATTAAATCATAGTAGATTTTTATATTATTGATCGAAATTATATATTCTGCTGACTTAAAAATTAAGGAAAGGGTTTAACGATTTCTTAAAAATTAAAAAGAGTTCTCTTCCAATATCAGTATGTAAAATAAAATAAATAGAAAAGTTGAGATACATTAACAGTAACTTTTAAATAGATTTAAATTTTTTTATAATTAAATTCTTATATAAAATCATAATTTTATTTATTTTTTATATTTGTTATTTAATGAATTTCTCAAATAAAAAGATCAAAACAATTTTACAAAAATGATGTAATATTAAATACTATATAAAAACAAATTTTAGCTTATAAATCATCTAAATATATCTTGATTCTCCATACGCAAAGCTTAATTTTACACATGCTTAAATAAAAAACGTAACTAAATAAAACTTTGTTCAGGTCGGGTTAATAAATATTGTTTGAGGTTGACCGCGTGTGAACTTTTCACCCCCGCTTCGCTCGGACGCAAATGTCAGCACGAAGTTGAAATCACTTTCATATTGTACAGTATCCAAAATATGTAATTGGAGCTTAATTTAATGTTTAATTGGCATGATATAAATGACTTAAAATAATGATTTAAAATAATAAATAGTGTCTAAACATTTCATTGATTCTGTTTTAATTAAAATATGAGCGTTTGATTTTTCTACTTAAATTTCTACGTAAGGATCAATCAATTTTATTGTTGATAATTTCGATATCGTATAATAAATTTTATAAAATAAAATTTTTTCATAACCATGAATAAACACTTAGCTTTAGATGTTGGTAGATTTGTAGAAGAAAACACTTCTAAAAGTTTTAGTCAAATTGCTTAGAGTTACATATAAAATTAAAAAAAAATGGCAATGATTTATTAATACATTTATTTAATTTTAGTTAATCAAATTCGCTAGTGAATTCAAATTCAAAAAGTGCTATGTTTCCATCACAAATACTTATAACAGTATAAGATCTCAGTGAATTAATTTATCAACTATATTATTCGTATATAAGTTGAAAAGTGGTATCCCTAACACTATGTAAAAAATATAAAAAATCATAAATAATTTGAAATTCGATTGTACATTTCGCGGTTGCCCATAAATAAATATATACTAATAAAAATACCTTATCAAGCGCCGAAACTAAAGCTCCTTTATTAACCAGCATTTCCGCAGCCTCTCGCTGACCGTACCAAACTGCCATGTGAAGCGGCCTCATTCCAAACTTCATCATATATTATCATTTCGTTAATAAAGCTTTTTTTATTGAATAATAATATTTGCCATTACCTTATCTTTAGCCTCTATGTCTGCCTTAGCTTTGATCAGCATGTCAAGAATCTCTGCATTACCACGAGACGCTGCCAAATGAATTGGAGCTCTTCCATACTTTTTACAATAAATGTAAATATAAACATTAAAAGCAAGTAAAGTAAGGCGATTTTTTACGCTTTAGATTATTAGAAGCAATATTTAGTTACATTATTACGACAATTAACGTTTAAACGATCTGCTTTTTTTAGTATCTTGCGGAGAATTTCAGCATCGTTCGTTATGACGGCCTCGTGAAGTAAAAGTTCCTCTTCCGATACAACTCCGATACTCGCTAAAACAATATAATTCAGAATTAATTGCTTTTTTAAAATGTTATTTTGATTTTCTAATGTATTCATACTTCTGTAAATTTTATCCATGCCGAATGACCCCTTTTGCACTTCTTAGTAAAATCAATTCACGTTAATTGATCAATTGAATAATTGTGTATTCAGGTCATGTCTCAGATTCTCTTCACCTCTCTTATTTGCTGATTGGAAAGCTAAAATTAACAAAACTTTTATACTTCATCGATTTATTCAAATATTTATTTTATTTACTTCCTTTTTCATTAATTGTTGTTGTAGCTGTTTCGTTAAGAAACATTCGCATCATTTTGCATTACTTTTCTAAGAATTCTTATTTTATAATCGGTTACTTTAAGCTTTATGAAATCAGTTATTTAAATTTTCTAGTACTTTAGCAAACTTTTAAAAATTTATTCTAATAGTTACCTAACAGAACGAAATGTTTTTTGATACATTGAAAAAGCATTTAACTGTAACATTATATACTATAAACGGAGAGAAAATTTGAAAGAATTTATGTCGATACATTCGACGCTACTTATCTAAATTATCAA
>JAPYZA010005299.1:0-12341 GCA_030522685.1 Eupelmus azureus
CAAAAAAAAAACACTCACCTCTCCCAGCAACTCTTCCATCCTCTCCGCTCAGCGTCGCAGCGCGCAAAAAAGCGCCTATAGCCAGCTCTCTCTCTCTCTCGCAAAAAGTTTCCACATCGTGGAACCTAACCCCACCACTGGCGTCTGCCCGCGACGAGAGCTCCATGGTGGGGTAACCACTCGCGACTGCTACGTCCCTGCTTTTGCGGCCTCTATATCCATCGGCCTCTCTCTCTCTCTCTCTCTCCCTTGCCGCGTAAGTATAGCGTTGCCGGAGCGACGAGGAGAAAGAGAGGAGTATAGCTCGCTCGCGCGGACCTGCTGAGTCACACATGCTCGGTTAGCGCTCGATCGCGGCGCACGCCTGACGCCAGTGCTCCTGCAGAAGACGCGAAAGCGCCGTGTTAGGTACATATATACGCGGCCGAGCGCGACTGTCTCTTCGCTTTCTTTTCTCCATCACGATTAGCCAGTGTGTCTATAGTCAGGTTTGTTTTGATAAGAGCGCGATCGCGCCGTCCACGGAGCAGCATGTCGTAAGCGAGGCCGGAGTGCTAGCGGTCCCTCGCGCTTCGGACGCGAGTGCCAGGATATATACACACACGTGCGCGTGAGTTTACATCAGCCGGTGCGTATGTAGGAGAGTGGGAGAGGCACGGTGACCTGTCACTTTTCTCTCTACAATCATCCGTCGTCACGCGTTATTAATAAACATCGTGACAAACGCGCTGCGTGTACAGCAGACGGAAAAGCAAGTGTGTATACAGTGCTGTGCGTGCGTGTGTGTAGTGGTGTGAGCGCCGGCGGGAAATTCGAACGCGCGAATTTGGAGGTTATTTCTGCACTGCGCGGCGCGCGCGAGCGCCGAGGGAGATGCAACTGACCTGACGCTGCGGTGGGGCAAGCGCGCCAGACGAGATTAGTGTGCCGCCGCGGACGCGGCCCTCTCCTTTTCATTTCCGAGCCGACGGCCCGGCCGTGCTGAGCTCGGATTCTACATGTTGAATTATATATACGTATATATGCAAGCAGAGTGGCCAGGAGTGTGGTAGCCCGCTGAAGCGGCCAGCTGATTCGAGCACGCGGAGCTGAGTGTTTATACGTGGGCTTCGAGGGAGATTGGAGAGAGGTGGAAAGCTGATTTGTTTTCGACCGAGCGAGGAGGAAGAGGCTCGTCGGGGAAGAGCAAGTAAGCTGGACTTTTGTTTGGGGGATTGAGTGTATATAGCGGTTTGTTTACGATGTTGGGCTGGAGACCATTTAAATTTTGGAGTAAACAGTGATTTTTGGGGGGGGGGGGAGTTTGTGTGCAGCCGATTTTGATTGTTGCTCGGTTTGCTTGTTTTTCATATTTCCGCTGATTGTGATTTTGGAGCTGGGAAGAGTATTTTTGCCGAGTGGCGCGAGTTTGTTTAGTCTAGAAGAGATTTCAAGTGAAAAGTTTTAATTGGAAAAATTTGCAGTGCTGTTAGATATTTAAATTTTGAATTTTTTTTTTTTTCTTGAGTTGTGCATATTTCAGTTTGTTTATAAAAAGTTTAGCATTGAAAAATATTTTTATAACTTAACTGTTTGACAACTGCTAATCTTTTTTGATAAGCCTTCTAAAGATATTTTACTGAGGTGAATTTAAATTAAAATTTTTTGCAAGATTTGAGTGTTTATAGATAAAAGAGTTAAATTTATCATCACGTAATATGTTTTGAATTAAACAAAATTGCTTTTTCATTAAAATAATTGTAATTTATAATTAAATTTTTTATTAATATTTAATTAATTATTATTTTAAAATATTTTAATTTATTCAGTTTAAATTAAATTCAGTTTAAATTAAGCTTTTGATATTTTTTAAAATTAATATATAAAAACAAACAAATCATTTTTTTAATTTTAATAAATAACTCCAAAAAAATTTTTTCTTTTAAAAGTAAATTGGATTGGCTGCAAAAATATTTCCTTGTTTAATTTTTGGGTTTAATGGTCTCGATGTTTAAATCTTATCTGTATGTTATATTTTCTCTTTTAATGTTTATTTTTTCTTCTTTTCAGGTGTTGAAAAACTTCATACAGCTTAAGTTTAAAACAACATTAAAAAGTGAACTGCAAAGAATTTTTGCTGGATGCATTTGTGGAATAGTGTTATGTACAAGTATAGAAAAATCTTTTATGATGTTCCACAGCTTGATTGTACTTAACATGAGAGCGAAACTGTGACAAAAACTTCCAAGACTCAGTGACAGTGCCTGTGATAAAATAAGTTTAATATAATACATAGTATAAAATATAAAAACTAAAATAATTTTGTTTAATACAGTTATAAGTTAAAAGTTAATAGTTAATGTACAAGTGTAGTAAATATAGTTAAACTGTGATAGCTCTATACGTAAATATTAAATTAGTTTGAACTAGAAACCGTCAACTGCCAAAATAAACAATGTTGAACCTCAAGAAGTTCTACAGTGATGAGCTGCTGCAGCTGGCTCTGCTGCTCTCATTGCTAAGAGTGGATCCTGAGTCTTACCTTGGTTTAGACATCCAAACCATCGGAGTTGGTTCGCTGGACCTGAACAATGGCTCTGGTTGGCATACTGACTCCCACACGATTGTCCACAGGCCAGCCTTTGTTCACCCTAAGAACCTAGACTCAATGTTATTGAACTATGAGAGAGATCTATTTGAAGACTTGAACTCCCTGGGGAGATACAATAGAATAAACACTGCGCCTAATGACATTCATGCCTATCTATTGAACATCGAAGAGAGAGCAGGTCCAAGTGCAACAACAGTCGATGTCACTGCTGAAAATGCAAGAAATGCCAACTCGCCTAATCAACCAACTCCTTCACAGACTGCGGATGAAGGCCTAGGAGTTGCTGAACTCACTCAAGAGGTAGAAAGGATTTTTTAAGGCTGCGCTTGACCATTTTGTGTGCTGAAAAATGACGTATTCTGTGATGCAATACAGATGTACACTGCATTTTCTTCACACAGAATTGTTTGACTTTCTTTTGAATAATGCATTAATTAACAAACTAATATATAAGCATCAGGTACAAAATTTATAGAAAGGATAATTTAATTATGCATAGTAAGCTATTAGATTTATTTACTGTAAAAAAATTCAATTTTCTTTAAAAAGGATTAGGAAAGTTGCCATATTGATGAGCAAATATCTTTATTGCAAGATTTATTGTGTACAAGAATTTATAATTATTGAATAATATACTAACAAGAATATTCTACAGTTTTGAAGCAATTATTTTTAAATTTTTAGTAACACAAAATTAAAAAATTTTTTCAGATAGTATTTATAATAACTAACTATTTCAGTTTAATAAAAAATGTCATTTTAAATATTATGATAATTCAAATAAAAACCTTCAGACCTTTTAAAAATGTAACATAAAACATAATTAAAAATCGTAAAACTCTTTTAAATAATCGTAAGAGATTGTTTATTAATTATAGCTCAAACAGCAAACAAAACATAAACCATACACAGAACAAACGTGAGAATACATCATTAAAAGCCCTCGCAACCTAGACCTAATACAAACCAATAAACTATTATCTTCTTCGCATACTGCAGTTGTTTATTCAATGCAGCCCCGCAAATCAACTGATCGATCGATCATCTCCACAGCCATACCGTAATTCGCGGAAAATTGGGCAATCCTCTCGTTACTTATCTCCTTTGTTCTTTCATTGTAAAAGGCAAAGTCTGGCGTGTGCGTCTTATCAGTCTGTTCACGATAACGAAAAAATCATCTCGAGTCTGACAATGACAAAGTCTGTACGTATTCCAATAGATTATATAGAAAAAGTGTGCTCGTAGATATATTCGCTAAGAGTTGGATCGCGGCATTTTCCTTCCTGTTGCGTGCGCGTATTTGAGTTTCTCAGGATGGAGAAAATTTGTTCGATCCTGTGGAATTAGCTCGCTAATGCCGGCTCGAGTCATTTTCTCGCTGATGGAGGGTTTTTGTTGAGAAAGTTATTGGAGTGTTATGTGGCGGGTGAAAATTTTTTAAGAAATATATTATCGCTGATTTATTTAATGACGAGTTTATTATAATAGTGCATTACATGATTAAGAATACTTTTGTTGTTGTGAATTTCAAATAAATAATTTAAAATGTAATAACAATCAATTCATACAATTATTTTGATAATGATAGAAGATAGCGTTGGAGAATCAAAATAAGAAATTTTTTAAATAATGCTGTTTATATTTAATCAATTTAAAATTTTTCATACATTTATTTAATAATCAACTCTGATAAATCTGATAACAAACAACTCGAGGAAAATAATGATAAATTCTTAGAATTTTCAAATTAATACAGGTGATGAAATTTCATAGTGCAAAAATACAGTTACGCCGTAAGATATAGAAACAGGTCTGCTAATTACGAAAAAAATTAATGCGTATAGCTCATTTCTTTTATACTTCCTGCGCAGTCCGAGATTAATCAGAATATCAAACAGTAATTTCGAAAGTGATGTTCCACTACTAGAAATGTAAAAATGTAAAGTTTGTATAGTCTCTACTATTACAGATAATCTTTCAGAATTTGCATTCTAAATGAAACACATAAAATTTTTTTACTGTTCTGGTCGACCGATATAAAAAAGAAGATATGATAAACAAAATTATTAAAAAATGACTCAAAATTCAAAGTATTTTTTTATAAAATATTGTTGACTCTCTTCTCGATGAATAATTGATATATTTTTTTATTTAATTTTAGTTCGAAAAAAGAACTTAATATTTTAATAAATTCTCAAGTTTGAAATCAAAAGATATAAGAAAACAAAATAATTTGATTTTGTGGAACTATTATAAAAAATAATTCTACATTACTCATAAGTTTAAATACTTGATAGCTTTAATGTTGAATTTGTAAAACATAACATTATCATTTATATATTCTAAGAAATTAATACGAATGTAGGATTATCTTTCACAATGCATGTCTCTTTTAAAAACTATAACTTCGGTACTAATCAACATTTAACAAATCCAGTTTCGAATAATTAAAATTGCATGAATATTCATACTAACGACATTAAAATAAAATCAAAAGAAAATTCTTGTCTAATATTATAATTTTCATAACTTTTTCAAGTTTCTATATAAATTCAACAAAATAATATCATTCAAAAAAAGTACTTTAATTTAATTAAAAATTTTAATACTTAAAATACTTACTAAAATAAAAGAAATTTAAAATCGACTTTAGAAAATAACTTCGAAAAACTTCACTCTACCGTCACTGCTTATGTCAACTACCCAGCTCCCTAATGCCTCCAAAAACAAACCCGCAGAAACGAAGAAAGACAATTAACAGGCCAGAAATGCCAGAGCCCACCAGCAACACTAAACGCACTCGCTCAAAACTTTGCATCCGTCTAATTAGCACGCACTTGGCAAAAGTCGTGTCTAAACAAAACAAAAATCACTCAACTCCACCTCTCCCGGAACGAAAAAATGCAGCGCCAAAGACAAATGCCTGGCTATTATTTCTATACCCGCAGACGCATTCTTGTTTTGTTATCGCCGCGCAAAAATAATTTTTTCCCCCCGAGCATCCGAAAAACCAAGGCCGGGAATTATTTTTCCCGAGGCGCTCGTGCGCGCCGGACCCAGAAATAATTTGCGACAAAGAGGAGAGCACGCGAACATCGGCGCCGCGGCGCGATCGACGACCTCGTTCTTTTTTCTGCACTTTTCCTCGGCTCCTTTTTTGCGCGCGCGCGCGCGTCTACGATCTCAAAAGCAACGACCTTGGCTAAGCGTATGCTTCAGCCCCCCCTTTTTTTTATTGGCGAGCCAATTAGCGGTGAGTTAGGAGTGTCAGGATTTTTCTGTTGGAGAAATTAAGTTTGTCGGATTTGGAGGGGTTTGGAATTAATCAAATTGAATTTATTTTACAAAATAAAAGTATCAAATTTTGGATTGGAAAATAAAATAGGCTTGATAAATAATTTAAGGCTAATTAAGTTTTCAGATCATATATTTTAAAAATACATAAAATATCTTAAAAATAGAAACTGATGTATATAACATTAATAAACCTGAAAAGTGCTGTTTTTCTATTTATATCTTTTATATGAGTACCTCTATTTCTTGCACCTACTAAAAAACAAATTATTACAATTTACTAGAAATAAGTAATTTAAACGATATTGTTAATTTATTTTTCTTAACATCCCGTGTATAATTCAAAATGAATTATCATTTATAAATTTTTAATATGATAGAAGATAATAAAATTGATGATATTTTGTACCAAATTAACAAACTTTGATTAAATGAAATAATAAACTAGCAATTATGGAAATCAATTTATTAAATCTCAAACGATTACATTATTAGCAGATTAGCAGAATAACTAATCAACAAATTTTCAAAAATTCGTTTCATCTTCAAACAAGCAATATCCTTTCGAAAAATCCTCTCTTCTGCAAAACAAAAATAACATCAAAAAACGAAAACCAGCTTAAAACGTCTCTCCTATTCCCCTTCGAAGTCCGCAAAAAAAAAGATGAGTAACTACTTCCAACGCACTACTAAAAGCCCGTAGTCTGCGCTGCACGCGTTCACTAAAGGGTTACTGACACCTTGCGCCTGTCGGGATTTAAACGCCCACGCGGAGCCGCTGACCCGCTGACCATATCTCAAGGTCCATCGAAAACAGAAACAACAGTCAGAGCTTTTTTTCTCTCTTTGCGTTTATTTTCGTTGATGAGCTTTTTTCCCGGCTCCTTTGTGCCAAGCCAAAGAGTTTTCCGTTTAAAGATTTTCGGGATTGACTGGTTTGCCGAATTGCAAGATGATTTATGTGTTTGTTTGATGGGATAATAATGAATTTTTTTTCGGACTTTATAAAACTATTTATAAAAGTGTTTACATTAATTCGTTCGAATTAACGAAAACAAAACACCTAAACTAAAACACCTTGGGATACCGAATTATTTTGTTTTCATCTTTTTATTTCTTATAACATAAATTTGTTTATTAATAAAACAATATTGTGATGCCTTTTACGAAGACTATAACGTTTCAGATTACTCGAAAAATACAAGTTCTTAAAAAATTCTTTTGAAAACTAATAATTCTTTCAATACTTTCCGAAAAAAATTTGTTTGTTCAGAAGCTAAAAAGTTAATCTTTATTAAAGACTTACATACCTTCTAGTTTTTAATCTATCGATTTTTCAAAAATAAGTAATGTGCTAGTTTGGTAAGAGTAGTCAACTATTGCTTTAAATTTTAATAAATAAGTTATTCCACTATAGACATTAATTGTTTCGAAGTACACATGACTTTGAATTTTAAACTATTTAATGACAATTCTAATACAGTATTTAACAACACTAGTTATTATCCATTAAGAAATTCTTGTTCTGTATTTGTGTACTCAAGTTATTATGAAGTTACGCAAGTTTACTTTTATGTACAAAACACCAATTTTTATAGAACATTAAGAAAAAATCCAGTTTGATAAAGTTTTGGATCATTTAGACATATAATCAGAATGATATAATGTAATCCGTGTTTAAAGTCTGTATAAAATTAAAAGAAAAAAGTAAAAGTAATATTTAGAAATTATATTACATTACTTCTTATAGATAAGAATAATTACATTTTGCATATTAAAACATTTATTTCTGTTTAATATTCAAATTAGAATTATTTATTAAATGAAAACAAACTCAAGAAATTAAAAGACCAAATGATATCAACAGCAATTCCTTTGTTGCAAATATACTGCGCATATTAGAAGATAAGATACGATTAATTTCAGTTTATTTAGATACTTTGACGCTAAATGCGACATTGAATCTTTATTCTTTTTAGATTATTCTCTGCTTAATGCAAACTTAAACATAACTCTTTACTTGAATCACGTTAAATGTTTATCATTATTTTTAGAATATAATTTATTCAAAAAGTTAAAAAAAATAGTTGTATCAATAAATTTTACTATGTATTTCAATATTTTTACTTAATTACTTGAGGAATTAGATGAAATACTATGTTATCTAATTTAAAATATAATAAACCTGCAAGATATTTCAAACTCTCTTAATTTCCAGTAAATTGTTTTTATTTACTTTTAGTACACAACCAGAACAAGAGAATTAATGAATAAACTTGCTTAGGACTTTAAAACTTCAATGTTTTCACAACAGACAATATTGTCACGTGCTTGTACTAATTTCTTGTATGATCGTAGTCTGAAATCTAATTATTTTAAATCAAATAATGTATTAACTATTGTTATAATTGCAAAAACTAATAATAAGTTTCAAAAGTTTGAATAATTAAACATGTACATAGAAAAAAATAAGATGAAAACTACTGAGAAAAAAAAACTTGAAAAATTACCATATCGGCTCATAATTTATAAGATGTAGTCAAGTTTTTGTAATTATTGCTATCGATTTATAATGGTAAAATTTTTAGTGTTTTAAATAACTTTATTAACCCGATAAGCCCAAACGGGATGGAATCTTATTGAAGAAACTACACGCATTTTTAATTGTACGTATTTTAAATAACATCAATTACACTCAAAAACTCAAAATATTAAATATTGAATTTAATTTCTCATTTTAGCAGCTTCAGCAGACTTTGTCATTCATAAAAATATTATCCGAAGAACCGAAGCTCGCTAATAAGCGCTGACAGCATACGCATTTTCACCTGTAACAACAAATAATACATTAAACCCTATATTTATCCGCGCCAAAACGCCTCACCTTCCGCTCGTATTTTCACAATTAATCAGACTCACCCTCTCGGTTTTGCAGGCCGCAGTCCGCATCAATCGGCCCCAATAAAGTTTCGCAGAAAATAAAAGAAAAGCAGAACGAGCGCTGGCTGTATCGGTGCCAAGGTCGGAGCGCGTGCGCACACGCACCGCTCAGGCGCGCGAAATTCAAATGTTTCCCCCTAAACGCGCCGCCTGAAACGAAGGCAGACAAAAAAAAATGGCTCGGAGATTTTTCTCTCTTGGTGGCCTCGCGACGACGTCGACGGCTACGGGAATGCAGGTCATACGTATCGGTGCGAGGTCTTTCGAGTCTTTAAAAGGGATTCGCGATGGAGGCGTTCTCGTCTGTGGCGAAAGACGCTTAGCTGCCGGTTTGGGAGACTGCGTTAATTTAGACTGTATTGGAGAAAATAGTTAGGTAGCTTAGGTAATTGATGGATTTGAAATCTTATGGGTCGGTAAAATGGATTTGTTGATTAAAAATATCTGATGATTAAGATAATCCCATTGAATTTGTAAAATAATTAAATAGGGTGAGGTAGGGATGGAAAATGTTATTAATGCTTAGGGCAGATTACTGTTGAACATCGTGGTATTGTAGAAAGAAATATGCCCTTTCAGATTCAATTGTGTGATTGAACAATTTATTAACGTTTATGATGAATGAATAAAATTAGCAAATAAATAAATGCTGTTTCCAAATCTACAATAATAATAATACGATGACAAAACTTGAGCGGCAAAATTAAATTACAAAAAAACGCGTAACTAGTCATAAATTACGTAGAAATTTGTCATCACTATTTCAGAATCTGTACCAATTGAAGTATGAAACAATAGCGTAATAAAATTAATAAATATAAAATTCACAATTTATTCTACAAAGTAACAAATTGATTGCAACTACACATATTAAAAGAGATCTGTTAAAATAAATGCAGTGCGTATCCATTGTCTCTACCCACATCCAATGCGCACTAGATGAAAGTCACGTTCTGCATCTGAATTGATTGAAGGGGAATGTTGTCAACTGTATGAGTTCTCTCGAGCAATCGAACGATTGATTGGCAAAAGTGTTGGATGCGATTGGATCTGAGTTGTAGGCGAAACGATTCACAAGAAACGGATAGAATAATAAAATAGAAATGCATTTTGTCCTATCAAGATGAAGCGAGTCTGCGAACTTTTCGATTACTTACTATTAGATTTTAGAAGACGTTGAAACTTTTTCGAGGTATAAAAGAGTTGTTAATAATAGTGGGTAGTCCTTGAATTTTTTGCTTTCAGGTTAATACCTATTCAAGTAAAAGGCTTAGAAATCGGTCATTGGCGTCAAAATTTTTCGCCAAGGCCTCGCGCTTTTGTCCTCTCTCTTTTTAATTTCCTTACGTAAGTGCGTTTCGTCTTCGAAACTAAAAATCCTTTTTGCGAAAAAATTTACCTTTGAAAACAAATGAATCAAAACAACGTTTGAGAGAAACATCCTGTAAATAAGCATGCACATCGATTATTTATCTCCTTATCAGCAAAAAAAGCATGACAATCAATAAAATTGATTCAACGCCGGCAAAGAGGTAAAAAAAAGTCTCATTAGACGACTCCTAGGAGCGCGATGATGAAGTCACGGCCAGCCAACCTCGATCTAGCCACTTGCCCAAGGCCGAGAGTCTCTCTTTCTCATTCGCCTAGATAACTTGGACACCTGCGCTCTACTCGGCGAATTCGTTTTATTGCCGTCCTTATATATGTATGTACACATATGTGGTCTGTGGCGATAGAATCGAGTGCCTCTAGATATAGGAATGAAAATAGACTTGCGAAGCTCGAAAACATTTTTTCGCCATGGAAGGCCAAAAGTCCTTATTCTTCTCCTGGTAAGGAAATTGGATAGTGGTATTTTTTGAAAAATTAGTATGCATACCTCAGAGTAAAAGAGGGTCACTTCATAGACTATATTTTCCACCCTCGCTTCGATTCGAGTAGTAGTGTAATATATGCATACTGACCTACTCTTTTGCTTTGTAGGGGCATAATATACTATTTTTTAATTTAATTGAGAATCTAGTTTTACGATGTAATTGTAGTCAGTTCCGAAAATGTCTTTAATATTCTATTATATAGGTGTAATAAATACAAAAAATTTGTGGATTACCCAATGCACGTCATTAGTCATACAGTTCAAATTAATTCTTCCAAATTAGTTTTCCTTCAAAGGATGTTGGCTATAATTAAGGAAACGTACGAAAATTAAAAATATGTGAACTTTTGAAGTAATTCTATAACATAAAAGTCTTTTCAGCCATTCTTGGAAATGGTGTAATCGTTGTCATTTTTGGAGTGACATCATTTGCTAACAATTAAGGAGAGAAGTTATCGTAACTTAGATTAAAAACTTATCTTTATTTCCAACCTTTTTAAACTAAAAATTGTTTAGACTATATTCTTTTTGAGAAGCGATTACATTTAGTGTACAAATTCATGGTAGCAGACTATAGAATATGAAATGAAATTTGTATATGAAAAAAAATTAGCGTAGTAGAAATATTTAGATCATTTTTTATAAATCAATAATGGAAAGCAAAAATTTGTGATCGACCATCACTTTAAAATCATTTTCTTAATAGTCTTTTATAAATTTTTTAATGAAATCAGCCAAACAAAGTAAATTAACATTTAATTTATATCCCAATCTATCCAACAATAAGTAACTATAAAAGTTAAAAAGTAGCTACGACATTACTAAAACTAAACCATCCCATCCGTCGCCCAAAACGAAAACTACCAACCATAAACCAAAATACTCCCAAACTCTTCCGTCCCAACCATCAAGAAACTCGATCCACCCTCCGCTCACCAATCCCCATAATTCCTCCGATCCCGCGGCTCGCTGCTTTTATAAGCAAGCCAACGCACTCATCATCCCCCTGTTAAAAGCCCACGGGCGCGCCAAGTTTTATTTACGACGGAAGCTCGCCGCCGCTCGAGCGCGGAAAATGAAACGTACGCGCGAAATCGGATACGCGCGACGGAAACAAGCGCCTGTTCGGTAAGAAGGGAAAGAAGAGCGAAACTGGAGTGACGCGCGCGAGTTATATTATTATTGCGCCGCGAGGAATTTCTGCGTTGAGCCGCGCTTGAGTGTCCCGTGCCGCTACCGAACTCGCTCGGTCGAATTTGAGCGGGGCTGGGTTAGTAGATGCTTGATGGGTAATTAATTGCTGGTTAGGTACTTGCGCTGTTTGTGTTTGGCTGCTGATGTGTTGAGGTTTTGGTGGGGGTTCTGTTTGATTTTTTCTTTTTTTTTGAAAAGGTTGTTAGGTAGGATGATTAAACAGTGTATATAGGAAATTTTTTTTTAAGTAATTAGTATCATTTTAATAAAACGACAATATTGAAAGAATATTAACGCAATATTCCTACAATATTGAAAGAATATTAACGCAATATTCCTACAATATTCAAAGAATATTAACACAATATTCTTACAATATTGAAAGAATAGTAACACAATATTGTTACAATGTTGCTATAATATTGCTACAATATTAACACGATATTG
>JAPYZA010005300.1:0-14665 GCA_030522685.1 Eupelmus azureus
CGACGTAAAATCTAAACAACAGAAAAATCCAAGCCACACGCTCTTCTCTCTAAAAGTCGAGCAAGCATAAAAGGGGCATTGCTCCTCTCGCTCTCTCTCTCGCTCCCTCTGTCTCTCCGGTCTCTCGCGCGACTCTGCATCTATCCCTTCACCACTCGCTCGTTCGCTCGAGCAAGTCGCTTGCTCACTAATCCCCTCCTCTCTCGCTCCCTCTCTCTCTCTCTCTGTCTCTCATCTTCGTTCCATTTCCCTCCGCCGTAGCGGTTGTCCTCTCTCCTTCTCTCTCTCTCTAGTTACTCGCGACGCAGAGCAGCAGCCTTCCTTTCTCTTTTGCCGCTCTCGCTCGCTCGCAGCATCCACAGAGAATCCCATAGTCGACNNTCTCTCGCTCCCTCTCTGTGTACAGTCGTGCACGACCGAGAAAACGACCTGGTTGATATAGCGCGCAGTAGAAGGGAGAGAGAGAGAGAGAGACAGGCTCGCGCTTGTTGTTTCGAAAATCCCATTTTAGTTCGCGAATTTACACTCGAGTGTCTCAACGGCGAGCTTTTCTTCGCTTCTTTTTCTTCTCTCGCTGGGAAGAGGCTGGGTTGAGCAGGCTAATGGGGGAGGTTAATGAATGGAGGCTGCAGGTGCCAAGATTCGCCGGAATGTCTCGCTGCTTTTTTACGTAATTTCTCGCGGAAGACCCAAGGTGAAAATGCAACGATAGTCCGTTTCGATCGTTGGACGAAGCTTTTTAGAGTGCCACGGCCGATTCAGGCGGAAGCAGAGCCAGCTTACACCGCGCTAGAAAGTTAAACAATGCTTATTATAATAGCGCGTTTATTTATACGCCGCATTTACATAATGACATTTTTATCCGAACCCAGAGAATTAAGATTAGATAATCCAGGAAATGCATTACAGAAGCAAATCAAAAGTCCAGAGAAAGGAAAGCATCTCATCTACCAGGGATCCTCGATGCACTCGCACAAGCTGAAAGTTCACGCGCATTCGCGCCATTACCATCCGCAATTGACGCGCACCACTACTGCAACTCGCTCGCGACAGCAGCTTCCCGGATTTCCACAGCTCGCCGTATAATTCCCTACACTTTGACATTGCCTCCTTTCGCAATACCGCAATCCGGAGAGGCTTATGAGCTCTTTTCCTCGCGCGGAAATTGCACATTGTTGCTTTTTGAGAACGCATGGGTTTATGGCTCCCGGCTACTTATTGCTTTTCTTTTGAGCCTGATAAAGTGAACGTGCGTGTGACAATGACGCGCGCGTGGGAGACGAGAGAGTTTTTTAAACCAAGAGGAGCTGACTCAATGGCACTGGAATTCCTAATGGAAATCAAATTCGAGGTGATGCAAGGCTGCCGAGAGCCGCGACACCTCGGATGTTTTGGTACAGTGTTTTGCATATTTTATTGCTTTATTTTAGAACGATCGATCGTTTGTGGTTGGACGAGTGGCTTGCTTTTTTCGGTTTATGTAAATGAGTTGAAGGTTGATGGTACTTTTACCAGATATACTAGCAGTCACATTGAGCGATTTATTAAATTTTTTATGCTTGAAGAATGGCTGTTTGGAAATCGATCGATCAAATTGCGTGTACCATATTACTTAGAAATTGTGTTTTTTAATAAACCCGCATACCTCAATACGCTAGGAAACCATTTCAGCGCAGATAGGTACAATGAAATAAAACGAATCCATTCGAAACTTTTAGTAACTAAAAATTTATAAAGCTCCGGTGTTCCCTGACGACTGTGCAGCCTGCCGAAATTGAAATTCAAATCCGTTTTGTCCGGATCCGATCTCCAAATAATACACTTAATGAAAAACCTTTCTTTTAAATTAAACTTTATCGAATCTCCATTCGCTGACGACTGCAGAACGCAGCGACGACTTGCAATCCAATATAAAATATTGAACCATAAAAGAAAAAAAAGAGACGAACGAGCAATACGCGAGCGCGAGCACCTGACCTGGTTCAAAGCTCTAAAACTGAACGAGAAAAATCTCTGCATCTCCCTGATATATAGAATAAAAAAAACGAAAGAAAATCGTTACTCGGGAGCTTCCATCTTTCTACTGCTCTCGATTATTTATCTCTCTTTTGATGATTGACCCAGCCGCTCGCGTGTACTACCCTACAGATAACCTGTTTAACATTTGAAGCTCGCAGGGACAGGCTCGCACGGACAATGAACTAGCGATTTGCAGCTGTGTCCCTCTTTTGGTGGGACCCTTAATTACCATTCGATTATACCGCTGGTGAGCCGCGCGGATTTCAGCCTGAATGATTGAGCCACCCCCGCAGTTGCACGCGGGTAAACAATTTTCAGCCGTAGCGCATGAATAATCGACGGATTGGAGGGAGCCCGATATGAATATTCGATGATCGATATTGCAGATTGATAGTGTGTGGGTCGCGTTCGTCGACGTCGTTTGAAATTTTGAGTTTGTCGAGGCGCATATTGCTTGAAATATTGGCTGGCTGTAGATTCATTTACACCGATGATAGTTTTGGGACAAAAGCGAAGCCAAGGTGCGCGGGAATTCAATCAAGACTTTCTATAGAAATCGAATTTTTAGCGAATTGGAAATCAATTACTGCCTATTGTGGAGAAAAAACTTTCTACTTAAAAATTTGATTATGCTCGTTTTGCTAGGTTCAATTAAACTTTCTACATTCGTCGTTAGGGAACAGTGGCTCTATTGGAAAAACAAATTTGCAGGACAATTGAAATACATTGTCCCAAAAGAAATTAAAAAATCACCATACGCTGAAAGTGAAATTTATTAGTAAACCATATGAGTTCTCAAACAAACCATCGCAAGACCGTTCGAAATCGCTGTAATAATAACAACGTATTACCCAGCATGAGTCAGACACTTTCCGGCTACAAAGCCTACACGCAGGCACGCAGAAAAGCGAACGTATAGTTATACCCAGCTCCGAGGCGTCGGAACGAAAAATTACGCAAAACGAACACATCATCGATTAACCATCATCGCGCGCAGCCGTACAACTTTCCCGCATATACCCCCGCACGCTCGGCGAGCCGAAACCGAAAGTAAAGCGCGAATAGAGAGCGCACCGGCAAAAAAAAGAGAGGAACAAACACACAGCCTGGCGCGGAAGCGGAAATGGAAGAGCGGGCGAATATAAAAAAGCGAGCGCGGACGCGGTAATTGAAATCCGTCAACGCGCCTGAAGAAAAGTCGATCCTGCCGAGAGAGAGAGAGAGCCAGCCAGGCAGCGCGAGCTGGAGATAACGGCAGAAATGACAGAAGCGTTTTGATGCGAAGCAATTCGTCGCCGCGCCGCTGGCCGTAGCGAGTCGTAAAGAGGCGCGTGTGGGAGGCATCCACTAATGTACCGAGGCGGCAGATGCGTGCGAGTATAAAGTAAAACGACGAGTGCTCGCCCGTACGGACGTGTATATATGTAAGAGCGGATGTGTCGCGCGATAACGCGTTTCAGGGAATGCGCGCAAGCCCGTCAAGAACAATGAGAGGTTATCACCCGCAGCCGAACGGCTGATGCTACTCCCACTCACCGCAGCCGAGGCCTCTCTGATACTAGCTGCGCCGAGCGCTCTTTGCTCTCGTTATCACTGCGTTTTGATAATGCCGATAGGAGATGGCGATGGTTTCGGCTCTGTTGCTGTGCAAGAACGTGGGCCTGGAGCCAGTTGGAATAAATGAAGCAGAGCGAGAGACGTTAATATGTGTACTGGCAACTGTTCGATTGAAGTGTAGTTACGGCTGATCAATTATTCATCAAGTAGCTTTTGCGGAATTCAAGAAAAAATGCCGGCTCGCTGCTTGCATCCGGTTTATTGCGCTAAAAATAGACTAGATCTGCGCTGAAAGAGCTCGTGGCTAGATATGAGTCTATTTGCAATCTCGAAAGGCGCGTACGATATAGTTTTCAACGGAATTGATACGTTTCTCATTATGGCCTTTGTCTTGCTTGGATATTTTTAAGTTTATACTTCTGAAACGGAATTAGCATTTATTATGTGTAAAAAGTCGCGTCCAGTTGCGGCGGCTGCTGCTGCCGGGATTGCATGTCAATGACCCTGGGGATGAGTCAATTCATAATTCTATTTATAAAGCGTCTGCGGGTGTTTGTTAGTCAATCATTTATTGTTTGCGCAAAGGCGATTTAACATTGGTAAATTCTAAATAAGGGCCGAAATAATTAGAAAGACTTATGTAAGACGATTAAAGGGAAATTGAAAACATTATTATCCGTTGAATTTTAACGAGATAACAAGGAAACATTGGCTGGTTACAAAGGCAAACAGATTCCCCATTCAGTGTATTATTATCGTTTCTGTTTGTCAATTTATCTCCGGAGCCGCATGCTTCATCTATCGGAGCATCTTTTTCTCTCTTTGCGGGCACTACGCCTCCTCCTCCACCTCCTCCTCCTCCTTCTTCTTGTTCCCCTCTACCTGATTCTTCACTTCATCTGTTGGTGTGTACACTGTCTCTTTTCATTCACGTCTCTTTCCACCTCGTTTACTCACTTCATCCGTTCAAGTATTTTCGTCTCTCCCGCATGTGCGCGTATGTTTCTCGTTGCCTTTTTTCCCCGTTCTCTCCTCTTTGTTTCCCCTCCCCTTTTTCCTTCTCGCTTTATCTCCTCTCTCTCTCTTGTATACGCGGCTCTCTCGCCAACACTTCGTCTGCAAAAGGAATGATACTTTTCAAACAACGACATCTATTTTGTTGTCCGGTTAAAAATTTTCTTTTTGTTGAACAGTTTTACGATCTTCATCCATTATAGGTTACATGAAATAGTCGAATGAATAAAATTGTTATTATCAGATTTTTAAGTGTAAACAGCTGAAATGATTACGTATTTTGAGTAAAGATGAAGGTTGTTTATAAATTAGAGCGAGTTTATATAAAAAAAAGATTATTTAATGGGCAACATGTCAAGATCAGCAAAACAGAAATTTATAAAGTCGAGCAACCGGCATCTAATGGTTTAGGAATAGCCGCGGCCTTAATGATAAAATAACTTTTAATATGGATTATTACAAGAGATTTAGAATCTCGAAACAGGTTATACGTTACGATCGGAGCAATCGCAGCTAGCCTGCGCAGCTTATCCAATTTATTAAATCAACGTTGTAAACCATAACCGCTAGAGCACTCGCACGCCGGACTCTATTAAAGATTAAAACGCATCAACATTTAAACGCAGCAACGTTTTCCATCATTGTTGCTGGCCTCGCTCTTCTTCCCTGCCCCTCTAACTATCTTCCTTTATTGCGCAGGCTCAGCCCGATCTCGCGCGATCCGCGTGTTGTTTCGCCTCGTCGTTTTCCCTGCGAGTCTAAAACTTTAAAAGACCGTCCGCTCGCTCTTTCGCGTTATCGTAAAAGCATCGTCTTTACTCTCGGCAGTATAACACGCACACAGCGAGACGCGAGAGGTTCGAGTGGAAGTCAATCGGCTGGAATTGCGTGCGTTACTCGGCGTCCATTCAGTAGGAATTCCAGTAATTAAATGATAAAGTTGAAAGATTACCCGCTGGGGAGCGGGAGACGAGGCGATCTCTGCATCTCTATATAGCTATAACAACACGACGGGCGCAAGCTCGCACAAAAGGTAGAGTCGCCTATGTGTCCGGCCGAGAGGGACATTTTTGCGTGTCTCGATTGTTTTTTCCTCGCCGCTTCTGCTCGGGCATATCGGGGAAGGGATAGCTTTATTGAGTCCTGAAGTCGAACGTTTTACTCGGCGCCTCGAACAAAGGAAATGCTCCCGCGAGAGAGCGAGGAGAGTTTCATAAGATTTTGCGCGAGATTAGGCGCCGCCACCGCTCGCCAGAGAGCAGGCTTGCGCAATTTTTTCTGCTTATTGTTACGGACGACATGTTTATAGTTTGCCTTTTAAGGCGGCTCGCAGCAGCGCCAAGCCGCGATATCTCTCGGCTGTAAATGCGCTCTCTCTCTCTACCTCTCTACCTCTGTCTCCTCGAGCCGCGCTCTATGGACGTGTATATAATGTTAATTGATGAATGTGACCGGCCGGAGTTTCCTCAAAGAGTATAACCGATGACTCCGATACTGCCACGCGTGAGTCAGTCGCCGGCGCTCGCAGACAATCTTTTCGACGATTTACGTTTGCAACAATTTCAAAATCGGCTACCGATAAGCCGCACGCGTGCGCTCGGCAAAGGATTTCCTAACAATACGTCCGCTCGTTCGACTGGATTTGCATAAATTTAGCTCTCTCTTGCGTATTATAAGCGCGCTGGTATTTCAATTAGAGGGAGCGAAGATAAGCAAAGCGGCTCGTTCCTCTTTAAAATTCGTGAAAGTTGTTTTGCTCTTTATCTCCCGGCGCGAAAAGCGGACAAAAGCCCGAGGAATTTTCGTGAAATCTTCCTCCTCGGCGTTTGATTAACTGCGTCTTTTTCGGCCGAGCGGATAATCGATTCAATTACAAAGAAAATCTCGCCGGAAAAACACGGCGAGCCGCGCAAGAGCATCGCTGATCGATGGGCCTCGCGCGCGCTCGCGGAGGCATTTTTAGCGTAAAAATATAATTTACGCAGCGGCTCGGAATAAATCACAGGAGCGTGCTGAGGGAGAGTTTAACGAATGCCCGAAGCGCACGCGAAAACGCGCGTGTGCATAGCGGTAAAGTCGCGCCGGCGACTATAACACATAACCTACAGAGGATAAGAGTAGGGAGAGCAAAAGAATGGTCGCGCCGCCGTAACCGCCACGGCGGCCGGGGCGATTAATCGCGAAAAACTAATTAATCGTCGCGATTACGATTTTTCCAGCGTGCCGCAAGCACGACCGGCCGTTAACTATCGAACCAGTACAAGTACATCTTCTCTCTCTCTTCCGATGCTGTGTACACGACGCTGCTTCACGCGCGAACGATCATAACCTCACTTTTTCACTGAGACGTTATGTGTGTGTGTGTGTATATCGCTGGGAGGCAGCTCGCGTGGTACCTACGTTAACGTGTTATCAAACAGGATGTTTTTTCGTCTCGTTGCAGGGATCTTTTTAACATTGGGAGTACGGAGCGATACGTATTCCATGAAAGTCGGAGAAGTAATAGCTCAATGAACTAGACGAGGAGCGCAAAGAGGAGCCGGTTACGATAGTATGGTCTTGTGTTTTTTGCTTTTTCGTTCGTGAATATTTATAAACGATGTAATAGCCTCATTTGCTTAGCGATTATCGCTGCTGTAATAATTAAAAATGACGTCTGGTTTATTTGTGACATGGAATTGCTTTTGTTGTAAGCATTTATCTTTAATGTAGGTTACACTGGGTTTAACTTTGGAAAAAAGATTTCCATGCGACAGAAACCGTTACAGGATTAGACTTTGTTCTTTAAATTTTTATTGTGTTTGTTAAATTTTAAATGTCATCGGTTATACTGCGAGGATTTGAAACAGAAACACTAATAAAAGTCTTATCTTATCTTTTGTTCGAATGCATAAGTCATAACATTTAACTTTTACACGATAAATTCTTGCAATAATATTGTGTGACCATTTTTCTTCGTGCTTGCATAATTTAGCTGATTTGTATTAATAGCATAACTTTCCGTTTAAACATAACCAGACCAAGCATTTTTATTTTAACAGACACAAATAGCTACACGTGTGATAGCCATTTTCTGCTGGCTTATAACTAATAATTCAAGTGGGTTAGATCAAACCCAGTAAAGTCCCAACAATTTATATTCGCAAGGCGTTATATGGTGCCCACGTGTCTGCTTTCCATAAAAATGCCAGAGCCTATTGCGGCACCAGATTCAGTATCCATAAAATCGGAGCATACTCGAAATTCTCAAGTTTTATGCGTTAAAGAAAAAAAAACAATTGAAATTAATGATTACACTACATTCGAAAACTGGTTGGTACAACAAACGCGATTTTTAAAGGCAACCGGTCTCTCGGCGTACGCTTAATTTCCACGCTTCATCGATACCGTTGGTAGCGCCTAGTACATAAACGCTCGAATCGACGAAAAAATATTAATAAGGTTGGTATAAACAAATAATAGATTTTATGGCTTTATACCTATCTCGTATCCCAGTACTCGATACCAAATTAAACGAGTACGTCAGCTCACTTACGAAACATTTTTCCAAAGGCCGAAACTAGTTATTTCGATAAAAAGTAGCAGCAAATGGACAGTTCTTAATAAAATGGTTTCGTTAAGCATCAAAATGCTTTTTTACCTATTAGAAACTTCGTTTAATTTTTCAAAAATTTCAAGCTGATTGCTCCATAAATCCTCCTTCCATAAAAGTTGCCTGTATCAATTACCAAAGAATTCCGCGTCTAGATTTACCATTTCAACTTCAAGTCGAGAAATTTGTTGAGAAACCACACGACCACATCCCCTAGTGTACTTCTCACTCAAAAACAAAGCCAATCATCTCGGCAGAGAAAAAAAGTCGAGACCAAAGAAGAAGAAAAAGGTATAAGGTCGTCCCCTGCAGGAGAACCGGGGCGACAATCCGCCGGGCGCGCGTGTGTGTGTGCTTCTCTCCTCTCTTCTCTCGTGATGCCTTCTCTCTTTTTGTCGTTCGCGCCTGGATACAGAGAGCCGCTCCTCGCGTTGCTTGCACACGCGCCGCGAAGAATATCGCGTTACCCGGCCGCTCTCGTATACGCTATATACACATGTATATACATATATATACAGCCGGCGCGTACTCGACAGTGCGAGTCACGTGACACTCGCTTGTCTGTCTCTTTCTCTCGCTCTCTGGCAGAAAGAGCGAACGAAGCGGCACAGGTAGAGAGACGGAAAAAAAAGGAGGACTTCATCGGGCGCTCCGGAATTTCGAGTTTGGTGGCGCGGCTGGCCCCGGCAAGGCCGGTCGAGCAGGTATTATATACATATGGAAGTGCGCGCGCGCTTGCGACCGCTCGCCACATGCCTTTTATGCCGAGCGTGCGCGCGCGCGCGCGCGAGTCGAGAAAGACGAGAACGGAAAAAGGAGAGCTACTACTCGCGTAAGCGGGAAAAAGCCGCTGCGCTCGCTTCGATTCCTTTCGATATTTTATATGCCTGTGTCTGTGTCCGTGTCGGCGGTAGAGAGCCTATGCTTATAGATTGGCGAGCTCGCGTACGTTTATGTTACCTTTGCTTTCGTCACTTGCGCGGAATCTGAATTCGTAACGGGGAAAGGACGGCGGCGGTGGCGGCGCGCCGACGGCGGTGATGAAATCAAGGCTGATTAACGCACTACGAACAGGCTCGCGCTGCCGTATAGGAGCCGGCGCTCCTTATCGTTCGCCGACTTTTATGAATTTACGAGAAACAGAGCGCCGGCTCTGCGGCGAGCAAGCTTCGATTGGGATCTACGACGGCATTATGACGGGATGGCTGCTTTTGGGTAGGAGCTGATAAGGCTCTTTGATTTTGGTGTGGGATTGAGAATGATAAGAAGCGAAATTTTTTTACGCTTACTTTACTTTGTTAATGAACTGGAAGATTTCGAGAAGCGTATGTGGAATTTTGCATAGCCAGCCGTTTTATTGAATGAAAACGAATGCGATCCCGTACATCGATACGCGCGAGAATTCCTGTTACAATTGGAACGACACATGAAGCTATTGTGTTCGCGGAATCTGAAATGTGAGATACTTGAGTAGATAGTACACATATATACCTTGCACTGTGAATATTTTTAATTACATTCCACTCTTCTTTTTTGTTCTAATTAAAAATCTTTATTCCCCATACATTTGCTTAACCAATTAACCAGTTCGTCAAATTTACCTCAGTTTATTCCACTTATTGTTGTCGCCGAAATAAAAAAAGATAGCCTCCGACAGAAAAAATATACAGAGCGCGCGTGTGCAGGGGCGATAAAGGAAGTCGTGTGCCTCGCGCTCTAATAATAAAAGTCAGCCGAGAAAAATCAGGCCGCGCTGTGCGCGCGCACGTCAAGAGAGAGTCCATAAAATTTAATCGAATCCGCGGCGTGCCTCCCCCACTTTTTAATGAAATATAAAAGCTGGAGCGCTGTATGCTGCACAAGAGAACGGCAGTGATGATACATTCCGTCATTGCGCTTCATTGGACAATTTTTGCGGGTCGGACGGTACTGGCATAATAAAATTGAATCAGCGGTGTATGCGGCGGCGACGCCGGCTCGAGATCCAAATTGCACTTGCCTGCATTCAGCCTTACTTAAGCCTAATCAACGGCATTACCCACTTTGTTAGAATGCTTAACCCGGCCGATTCGACCCTCTTACCTTATTATGTCGCGCACACTCTGACTCGGCACGGACGAATATTGACGAAAAGCAAAATGGAACTTGAATCATCTTTCTTTTTTCGTGGGAAGCGAATGGTACATTCGTTCCGGAGATATGAATTTCTTTATTTTTTTAAATCGCGGGTGATAATAATCGTTACGTTGCGTAAGTCGAATTATAATCATGAATAATACATGAAGCGCGATCTACGTAAAAATGCATTACGAATAATATTGCACGATGTAAATGACGTATAACAATAATAATGTAATATTTATGGCCACATAAATACTGCATTACCGATGAAAGCGCCTTTAACGCACTGTTAATAATTATTTCTGCTATAGTGTGAATACATTGCAAAATTTTACAGTGTGAACAATAGTTATGGAATAAATTTATTGCGTAATAATTGTGATGCCGATGCACAATGCGAGCGTTATCAAGAGCATCATGTAATACTAAAAAGGCCTTAATCCCATCGACGCGACCTTTTATTATTATTTAAAGAATATTTAGCTATGCATAATTTAACATGGCTGTATAAATTATCTTTATGCTGTAAATTATTATTCCCGCGTAAAGTACGGCATTCAGAATTACAAATATATAAAATGACACGTTACATTTTCCCCTTTTGTAATTGAATTTCGCTCTACGTACAAAACGTAAAATATTTCCATAACTAAAATCATACGTTCGAAATGTTGAAATTTCATTTCATTTCTCAACTGACGAACAACATATAGAAGCTACCTTTAGACATCCCGATCAAGCCATTATGCAATCGTCAAACGTCGCTACGAAATCCTCGGCGCATTATCGTTTCACTCAACTCGACTATCCCAGGCATCGCTCGAAAAAGCCGAGACAAAAATCCAGCTATACAGTTGCATCCTAGAAGCATCCATCGGATCAGCGCGCCGTCTTCTTGCGGCAATGAATATTGCCCCAGCAGCAGCAGCAGCGGCGGAGAAGCAGCAACAGCGGCTAGGGTCAGCTATATACGGCTATAACGGATCGGGCAAAAATCCTTCCGTCCTGCAGTCAACCTTTGGCGCCGAACAAGCTAATTACGCAAAAACAAACAATGTAAAGTCAGCCGGCCGGCCGCCTCGCGCAAAACCGCTTGCCGGCGCGAGGTTTACGGCCGCAAAACAAGGTAAATCCGATACTAGTCGATGCGGCGGCGGCGGCGGCTGCGGAGGTGGGGGAGGCTCCCTGCCTTTAATCGCGATCCGCGAACGGTAAAACGTCGTAAAGCGAGCGGGAGGGCGCTAGCACGCCTTGTTTATTCTAGCTCGGAGAATTCTGTTCCTGGCTTGTTTGTAATGGGCGCGCGTGTTTTCTCATGCGTTTTAGCACTGCCAGTCGAAGAAAAATTACGGCTAAAGGCGCTTTTCTTAATGTTCGCCAGTCGCTTCGATTTGTTGCACTGCCGTTCGATTCAAGTCCCTCGGATGTCTTTATTTTACGTAACTTCTGCTGCTCTTAGATCGTTGCAAAAGCACACTGCTGATACTAAAAACTCATTGCTCGGGAGTTTCAAAAAATTTGGGCTAAGCCAAGGAGAAAAAATCCGCTCGGGACCAATTACAGACGCACGCCCACGGAGCGTCGAAGCCATTGTTCTACTCCCTAATTCAATTACGGGCTCTTCCCTATCTTGCAAAAACAATCGCTAATTTCCAGGTTGCTCCCAAAAAAATGCCGATTGCCCAACACCATCCCAACTCTCCTCTGCTGAAAATGATACAGCCGGCGCAAAACGAGCGAATAACTGCAATATCGCGCTGCAGCGAGGCCCAGCCTCTCTCTCTCTCTTTCTCTCTTTCATCGCGGAAGTCGTGCTCCTCTTCGCGTTCCCATGGCTTAGGAATTAAAGTCCAGGCGTGCACGCTGCCCCGCGGCTCTGGCAAAGGCGCGCGAAACTACCGGGAGGAGAGCGCGAAGGAGAGAGAGAGAGAGGAAAGAGGACAAGACAAGACTGGCATATAAGAGAGAGAATCGGCTGCCGTTGCAGTGTCGAGTTGCGCGAGTGCGAGAGAGTAACTCGAGATTCTCGCCTCGCCTTCTCTCTCTTGCTCTCTGTCTTAGGCTCTCTCGTTTCTCGCTGTGAGCGCAGGATGGAATACAAAGAGTCGGGACAAATCGAAATTAAAAAGGAGAAGCGCAACTCTGCTGATACAATTCCGTCAGTCTCGTTGAGGAAAATTAAGAAACAACTCTGGATTTTTCGTCGATTCAGCGAGCGAGTCCGAGTGTACTTTCCAACAGCCGAAGCGCGGAAATAAGCGAAATCGCGAGAAACCGTCGCGGCGGCGGATTTCTCCTAATTTTGCCATCCTGTCATTTGCTGCGTGCCCGGCAGAACCGCTCGAGCGTACATAATGGAGCGTTACATCGCCGCCGCAAAAGCAAATAAACAGCCAGCTCTACGCGCGGATCCGCGTAATGGCCTTTCTGGGTTAAATGGATTTTTGTCAACTCTCGCGTCTCGCGTTTCCCGAGCGCGCCTCCTCCTCCCCCTCATATCTCTCTACCGAGCTCTCACGTTTCTCGATTCTCTCCTCGCGGAAAACGAGGCCCGGGAACTCCTCGCTCGCGCCTCTTTGACGCTGACTTTGTCCTTGTTCGAGGTGCGCGCAAGCTGATTCCGTTTCACGCGCGCTCGAGCTTCTTTTCAAGTGATTACATTTTTCTGCGTCTTTTGAGGAGGGAAAAGCGTAGCCTTGTTTTTCTTTATCGCGCGGCCGGATGCGCTGTAAACGAACTCTACACCGCTTGTGTGTGTGCTTTTGGTTTGTTTGCGCGCAGGTACGGGGGTAGGCGAGAGGAGAGTTAGATGGAGAGAGTGAAGATGTTGTTGTCAGCGAGGGAGGGTACCGTGTATATTTTTAATTTCAGATAAGGGGAGACATTGTTGGATAGTCTTATCTTTAGAAAAATGTGTTTTGCATTTATTTTAGAGCGTGCGATGCGGTGGAAGTATGACGGTGAAAAACATGTGCGGAGGAAGATTCTTGAATGGAGACAGTTCAGTCTGTTTGAATTTACTCTGATAAAAATGTTTAAGGAAAACGTGATGTATTCTTTTATATATATATTATATTTTTTACAATACAACTGACATTACAGGATTGCGTCAAAAATCACGGATAATACACAAATAAATCATGCTCAATCAAAATATTTTTACTTCCCATCCACCCTCCCGTCTACCTGCGCATTGATTTTTGCTTGTTTGCTACTCGATGTTAACACATTTATTTCGGATTCACTCGGGCAGGCTTTGTAATGCAAAGCGCAGGGCTCTTTTAAAGTTGACAAAACGAAAATGATGAATATGGAAATTCATTGTAATACGGCCGCGCGCCATCATAATTCGCTTGAAAAAACGCAGCGGCGCGTGCTTCGTGCGCGCACGGAGCCAGCGAAGATAATATAATGAGAGCGCAAAATGAATTGGATTATATCGCGAGGAAGAGAGAGAGAGAGATAGGCTGCGTGACGGGAAACTCGCGCTATTACGGCGCGTTTTTCAACGCTGCGCTCGCTGTCGCATAATATCATAAACGTTTCGGATATTATTTGCTAATGCGATACATCGCAAGTGATGAAACGTTGTTATTGAAATCTGATAGCTCGCCGCCGGACTGACATTGAGGCATATCGCGAGCGAACGCGCCTCCCTTCTCTCTCGGCCCCGCTGATTGATGCAGGCGGCATTATTGCATATCCGGTCGAGAATTATCGAAATCATTTGTTGCGATTTATTTATTATTTTGCGCGCGCGAGCCAAGGACATAATAAATTGGCCTTTCGAAACATTGAATAACTGATTTATTGGACTCAAACTTTGAAATATGTTTTAAATGTTATAAAGAAATTTTTTGTTTAACGGAAGAAAGAAAGAAACGTTTACGAACTTTGAAAATATTTTACGTAAATCTTTTCAACGGTAAATGTTTCATTTCTGTTTACTTAGTAGTATAATTCTTTTTTATCCGACTTAATACTGCTTAAATAAATATGTACCAAACCCAGAGACATAAAAATTAAACAAAGAATTACAGAACAATCATTTTAAGTAGACTATCTTTGAAAAACATAAAAATTTAATTCTTCCCTCTGGCACTTTTCGTATCCTATTACAAATAACGCCTCGCTTTTCAATCCTCGACAGGTTATTCAATAAAAACTTAGAACTCCCAAGCCAATCGTGCTTACCGCTAGCTCGGTCTGGAAAAGCGCTCCTTCTCTCTCATAAAGCTCCGTAGCCAGCATTAATAATCCCTGCTATCAATACGGCATCATCGCTGTCGGCGCTTGCAGTCCGTATAAAACGCTATCTCTCGCCGATCGCAAATCATTCGGTGCACCAGCAGCAGCAGCAGC
>JAPYZA010005301.1:0-24386 GCA_030522685.1 Eupelmus azureus
CCATGTATACAAAGTAAAATACCCTCGATTTCATTACCAGAAAATGTTAGTTATAAGTGTTATAGTAAGAAAAACACTTTCGGAATATAGCTTGGTCTAGTGAAAGACTCAGTCAAAAGTACGTGGACGTCAATCTTCATTTGGCAACGACCAGAGGAAATAAATTGAGACGTGAATAACGTATTTCTTCAAATTTTTAATATTATCTTAAAATAATCATTACCAACGAATACACATTCATTTCATTAAATACGTTTGATTGATAACCTTGGCCACTCGGCGATTTAACAACCACTTACTCACAACAACCAACTACTAAATTGCTGATTATATTTATGTACATTTATAATTCGAGTACACGCGCGAAAACCCTGGAAATTTCGCTGACTAAATCCTCTCTTTCCACTTATTATCATGTGTTTCTCCGCCAAGCGTTAATCACGAACAGCCTCCCGGCGCTGCATACATCCGCAACTGAATTCCATTTAGCTCGCGAAATCGTAAAAGCCGAAAATAGTCGGCGCGAAGAAGCTCGCAGAAGCAGCGGCGGCAGCGAGCGCAAAACAGCTGAGACGATAAGAGCTGCGGGAGCTGCGAGCTTTTGCACGCGCACGTATAAAGAGCGATATCGTCACTGTTTGTTGACGTAACGCGTATACAGATTCGACATCGTTGCGCGCGACGGTTCTTGTATTTATGAACTGACTCGCGTCCTGTAGTAGAGTTTCTATATGGCTGGCTATTTTATTTGACGATAAGTGCAATTATATGCGTTTTTAGGGTTATGAGGAACAAAATTTTAATGTCATTTTAATAATGAGTTTCAGTTTTATTTATTTAATCTCAATAGGAAAGCAAGCTATCTTGACAAAAATACGTCGATAGTGTATTTATTGTAAGCTGATTGACGCTGAGACGGGGACGGGGAGAAGTTGCTGGAAAGAATGCATACTCTTTTTATTATAACAAACAGGTTTTGGCTGAAATCTATACGCGTTATTTTATTAGGAGCGAGAAATGCAAGATTAGAGAAAGCCTGACATTTTTACTGCTTAGCAATGCCTCCAATTATCAGTCTTTTCAGCAAATTCATTGCCATCCGCAACTTTACATTTAATCTTTTCAATGACGTGTTATTTGCTTCAATGAAAATAATCAATCAAAACAATATCTCTAATCTACTGTTAAACTGCCAACACGATTTCACCGACACAATCCAAGTATCCAACTCCTCGCTCCCAGCACTGAACGCGCGCCTCGCGCGTCATAATTCGGCATTAGACATGTAAATCTGATTGCAGACTCCGGTGCCCCCCCCCCCCTCCGATCTATATACAGTTGCGTATCCGCCGTATAATAAGACATTAGCCGCGCGCTGAACCGACGCGAAGGAGTCATCGTGTCATGCGCAGATGCGCGAGCTCTCCCATCACCGAGACGATTATGCGTGCAGCAGTGCGCGCTGTGAGGGACGTGTGCACGCACGGCCAATTATACTTTGTGTATGCGCTGCGGCTGCGTGCGCCAGGCTGTTTTAGCGGCTCTCTGCCGTATGCGCTAAAGTTTCGTGTCGCAACGTCCTGCGCGACGGATTTTTCGGGCTTTTCCGGAGGAAACGCTGCCGGATTATTTCTTTAATTGAACCTGCTCTGGGCGTGTGTACACGCGGCTAACTGTGCGTTTCCTCGAAAGTAGCGATATTTTCTTCTGCGTAATTGCGAGGAGAGTTTAGGGGGATAGTAAAATCACTTACGCTTATTAAGTACCCGCGTATTCATATAAGCTCCGCAAGTAGCGTTTCTCGGCGAGTTGGAGTAATAAAAGAAAGAGTGAGCGCTTATGATTTGTTAACACGATTACGCGATAAATAAATGTAGAAATCAACAAATGCCCAATAAATTAGCGGGTATCGATAGCAGGTGTCGATAGCGCCGGGAGACAGAAGCGCCCGATAGGCGCGCACATCGCGACTAATAAGCGCGAGCGAGACTGCACACGCGGGCTCCATAAATATAAATCCGACAACGCATAAAATTAAAGCGCGCGACTCGCGAATAAAAACAGTCGGACGATGGCTCTCTCTCTCTCTCTCTCTCTCCGGCGAGTACGCGCGGAATTAAATAGGCAATAAAACGGCTTATTTAAAAGGCTGAACATCAGCGGGTAGTAAATTCGAGAGGGGATATATGTGTATGTATATAAACGCGTATCTGTGCGTGTGAGAGAGCGGCCGCTCGCGCAAAGAGGAAGAAGGGGAGAAAAAGAAGCACGATAAAAAGGACCGGACGCGCGGCTCTGTACCTACGGACGCCACAGCGCTGCGAAAGAAAAGAGGAACTCGCGCGAGGTAGCGAGTTTACGTATGCGCGCAGCGTGTTTAATGCGGCGGCGCTATCGGAGGGGCTCTCAAGCTCGGATTGATTTTCATACAATCAAAACGGATTGTGCGGGGCTGAACGGGGACACGCGCGTACGGAGGATTTTGTCACGCCGATTTCCAGTTCGTTACATGAGTTCTGTGTGTGGGGTTTGAAGGAATGGATGGAATTGTGGCAGCGCCCTTTTGATTCCGTTCGAGCTTGGTTTGGGTAATTAGTGTTTCGATTTACACGCGAGAGTGTCTGTAGCGGCTGATTGAAATATTCCGTTGGGTCTTGAGTGCAGCGTTTTGCTGATACAATAGTGCGTCATGTTGTGAAATTGTTGGAAAATCTGTTGCATCATCAGTGCACGAGATATTTAATTCTAAATTTCATTCACCCTCGAGAAAATACTAATCAAAAGTCACATCGGCAAGCAAGTGCGAAAAATCCAGCAAAATTTTTCAAACTTGCGCAATAAGCTGCAGCACTCGCGGCTCTATTTAACGAAATAAATGTCCATCAGAGAGACAATTCTCAGAGGCAGCTCTCGAGTTCCGCAACCAGCGCGCGCGAGCCGCGGCGCTGTCTATTTTTTCGTCGCGTGTTTTTCTTGCGCTACTCGGCGCTGTTTTTCTTTTTCTGAAATCGTAAGCACAAAACGGCGTATATATACCCACTGCTAGACTTTTAATCGAGCGGATGCCCGCCGCCGCCACCGGCGCTGTCGCTGCCGCTTGGGCCACGCGAACCGGAACGGCCCGCTACTTTTCTTTCCGGCTACGAAACCGCGAGCGCGAAAATGGACTAAAGTCCGTAGAGCAGCGCGCCTCGCCTCGATTTATCGTGTCTATAGGTATATATACGTGGAAGTGAAATAAGCCCGAGTTTCGTGAGAGCTGGCTCTGTTAAACGCCGTGGGTTTAGAGTTGGTTTTGATTGAACGTTCGGGTATTTCTATCACTTTTGCCTATTGCACCTTTTGCTCGTAAAAGGAATGTATACACGAGGTACTAATATCATTTCTAAATCAACTAAAATAACGTCGCAGGCCAGCAAGGGCCGAAATTTATCTAAAATCGCATAAAGATAATTCGCCGTGACCCAAATCTGTAGCGATAATCTGAACCGCACCTAATCCAGCGTCTAATCTTCCGTTCGGGCTTACCCCACGAGCAACAATCACACCACGTCAGAATAATATAGCACACATCCGTATACGTGAACAGAGGGCCAGACTATACCGACAATCACGAGGGCCCACTGCGAAAATGAACGAGATAACGAAGTGTGCAAAGAGGAGGGGACCATATAGCTACCGCTGGCAAAGGAGCCTCCCGTGATTTCCTTAGGACAGAGTAGGAGAGAGAGCGAGCGGCAGTACAACAGTACGCTAACGGTAAAATAACCGTAAATCGGCGGAACGCTTGCGGCTTACGCGAGTGAGAGCGACTCGTCCGCCGCTGTATGTATATACACGCAGGGCATATCGGGATTACATATGTAGCAGCCTCTTCTCTGTGCGCGCGCGTGTGACTGGAATCGAAAATGAGAGGCTAAACGCCGCGGCGATTAGCCGAGAGGCGAGCAAGTGGCTCGACAGATTCACGGAAAGATTGGAGGGCCGCCGCCGCGCGCACTGTTATCTCAATCGCTGCAGCTGTTGCGCGATAAAACACAACCAGCCGGCTATCCTTCGCCGATAGACGCGAGCTTGTGTGTACACATAATCCACGTAGCTTCGCGCTTAAGAGCCGAGTCAATTATTTAAGCGTAAAAACGCCGATTCTCTCTCGCTTTATATACCGGCGAAGCATCGCCGAGTATTAACACGAAGATGGAAAGGATAATCCGCGCTACGTCGTTTTAAATGCGCATCGGCGGCTTCGCATTCTCCCAGCACACAAGTGTTATTCCAGCAAGAAGGCATATTCAATCCGGACTTCCATTGTACGCTCGCAAGGTTAACAATAATCTTATCTAACAACCCAGCGGCTCTCTTTCAGCCATACCAATACCGAACCGAAATATCCAATCGGCGCGTAACGCAGCAAACGCAACTCGCGACAGAGAAATTTCGCTTGGCACTGGGCCCCCCTTACAATCGTTTCCAAGCGTGTGTAACACTCGTTGCTTGGCTTACGTAAGCAGGAGAGCGCGCGCTTGAAAATTGCCGAGCGTGACGGCTTTTCGCGCAAAACTCGAAATTTCCAGCGGCGGCTCTGTACTCGCGTCTCCGCGACGCGCTAAAATTAGCGAGCCGAGGAAGAGGCGCAGACGGACGCGCGCGCGCGCGCGGCCGGAAAATAAAAGGAATCAGGCCAGCAGCGGCGGCGGCGACGCACGCGAAGGATGCAGCGCGCGGTGAGTGAGAGGGAAAAAAAGGATAGGCACGAAAACGTCGGTGCGCGAGGCCTCGCAAAAGGAAAAGAGCCTTGGCTAAGTCGCGGCGCCGATTTTCGCGAGCAATCCCCGTGACATGTGTGCCTCGTGGCTTTCATTGATATTCCTGTATTTGGAAAATATTGCCGCAAGGCCGCTGCATCTCGCGCGCCACGTGGATATACGTTTTCCTTCGAGGATTCCTTTCTCTGTGTGTATATATCTGCAGGCTCGGTTACGAGCGAGTGACTCCTCGTTTTTTCTCTCTACGAGCTAGGTTTTGCGATCAGCAGTTGTATGTCAGAGAATATAATCGAGAGGGCTATTTTTGAGAACGCGGGAATAATAATTAGCCGTCCTGCTGATCAATGTATCGATTTACGTTTTAATTATAGATGGGGTTACGCGCGGCCTTCGGGCTAATTTGACCAGATATAGAAAATTTGAACGCGTTATATATCAGTTGTTTCCCGTAAACAATTACGGGACTGCGCTCTGTTTCGTGTATAAATAATCCTCGGTCATTAACTGAAAGGGCCGCGCGGCCTGCGTTCGGCTAAATATATCTCGTTGAATCAGCTAAGCGTGCAGTCACATGTATAGACGCATGCGTACCTCCCGATATATATGTCCAGCAGAAATCGTTAATTCAAAGTATATGTCGCTGCACGCTATCGATTTTGTATATTTAATGAAAACATCTTAAGCAAACATGTTGAATTAAAAAAATTTTTCACTACTATATACTAAGCATTTATTCAGTATAGCAGCAGAGCGCAAGCAAGCGATTTCCCATTCTTCCACGCAGCGTCTGTAGAATCCACATCCCGCATAGCCGTCGCGCTCGGCTCCCCCTTTATTATCTCGTGGAAAATGCAGGTCCGTCTGTCCTCGTCCTTCTCATTTTTCTTTTTGTGGAACGCGCACGTGGACGCGGCCGCGCTGCAGCCAGCTCGAGGCTTAGACGCTCGTTTCGTAGTAGAAGGGGCTCGTAAATAAAATTCATTCCCCGCCAGGTAAAGCCAGCAGTCGGCTCTGCCGCTTTTTCACGCTACGAGATGGCCGCGCGTTAATACATGCGCCCGGATGGCCCGGGGGCCGTTTTCTATCGTATTTTTATACATGTATGCAAGCGTATGCCTATTTCTTTGTGAATGAGAATTTAGTGTTTTGGTGTGTAAGCGGTATAGGAGTATGATAATGCGCGCCTGATAATGGATCGCTTGCGGTTCAACAAAAATTTCTTATTCAGTCGCTGCTGTTGAAAATAAGCATTATTCGCTTTGTCCTTAATCAATGTTTTCAATGCAAAAGAATGTATGCGCTTAATTTTATGTAGGTCATAAAATTAATAAATGAGCCGCGTTAAATCAAGCCGATAAAACTTGTAAAACGAATATAATAAGAATGTAATAATCAAACGTATATCTGTTTAAAGTAATAAGTTTCCGAGAAAGGAGTGAGATTTCGTCATCGTCTGGCTCTCGAAGCGAATTTACTCCGAAAAGAGAAAGAAAAAAAACAATGTCGAAAAAAGAAAGGCGAAACCGCGCCATTGAAAGCCACCTAACAGGTAGGTATTCGCATCGGACTCTCGGCTCCTCGCAGCACACACAAACCAACCAAGCGTACATGTGCGTCGACGAGTATGGAGCGAGTATTGGCCGTTCCAGAGCCCACAAAGCCATACGGACTCGAGCTCGTCCGGAAAGGCCAAAATTCCCCGGTCGATGATTCGATCTTTCTCTCTCTCTCCAGCTCTCGGCTGCTTGCGGAGGCTGGTCAAAGGACCGCCGGCACACACGGCTCTCAGACACTTGTGCCGTTGTGTGTCTCGAGAATGGCGTAGGCGAGGCAGCCAGCCGCGCGCACACGTGAATCATAGGCACTCGCTCGCTCGCTCTCTCGCATATATATATATACATATACACACTTGCGTCGAGCGGATCGAGAGAGAGAGAGAGAGAGGAGGGATTCAAGGTTACGCTCGCGCTCGCGCGGACTTTCGCTCTCTATGGATTATTTCTACGATTTACGGAATATATTATTACGGCAGGCAAAGGCCGCGAGCCGTTTACGTCGAGCTCTCGAGAGCCGCTGGAATTTCTACGGAATTCCCCTTGCTTGGATTTATTATTGCCTGTATACGCTGGAGCTCGCTGCCGCTACTGCTTCTCCCGATCTGCACCTAGCGACGCCGTTTTTTTTTCCTTCTCGAGCTCATTAGCTGCTGATGCAGGTGCGCTCGCCTTTTTTTTCTCTTATGCGGGAGGTCTCTGGCTTTTTTCTCCTTTTCAATTATCCAGTTTGATCCAGCGTTTACTTGGCTCTTTTCTCCCTGTAAATGCCTAAGGTAATGGTAATAATTAAATCTTTACGCGTGTCTTTGTAGGGCGCGGGCAAAGGTGCAATCACTTGTTTCTCAAGGCTCGAAATGCAATTTCTTCGGGAATTTAAATCTCTCAATCGAAAATAAAAGTATATGGCGAAGGCCACTCATACGAGAGTCACGACGAGCGTGTGTCATTAAAAATCCAGACTATATTTAGTTTACATAATGCGGCATTATCGAAAACAAGCTTGCTAAATATGTTTTCTCTCCAAGCGATCCGCTAGCACAAATTCACTCATAAATATTAAACGGCCCAGGCCTCGCCAGATAAAAGAGCTGCCCTCTCGCCACGCCGAAAAGCGCTCGCCTCTTTTTCCTCGCGCGCGGAGACATCTTTTTTCTCACATTCACACACACACACACACGCACACGCAGCAGCGATGCCACGGAAAGATTGCCGGAATTTCAGGAGCCAAGCCGCGCACGCGAAAAGTCATGCTCGATCTATGCCGCCGATAAGAAAGTCCCACTCTTTTTTCGTTTCACTCGTCAAAACGAGCGCTCGCGCTGCGCCTCGGGTTTTATTCATCGCTCGTAAATACGTCCGCGGAGAGCCGGACAACGAATCTCTTTGTGTGCGCGGTTCTCTAATCCCCAACGCGCGCACTGGTCACGCGGCGTCACCGGTCCAAACTCCCGGCGCGTGTAATGCTTTTTTATCAGTGGCGTAGTCGCTCTTTGGATTCCAAAGCAGGATATCCTGCCTTTTTTCGAGCGCGCTTGCTGCTGCGAGCTTGGAAATGCGATTAGTTAACGATATTTGACGGTTTTGTTTGGCGGGTTTGGTGTTTTGGCTATGTTAATTAGCCCTCGTTAATTGATGCCTGCGAGATTGAGTGTTTGATTGATAATTGAAATGTTCGGCGATGGGCGAGAGGCGTGAAAAAGGGAAGTTTGCGTTTAAAGTTCTTGTGGTTTTGTGCGTTCGGTTTGGAAAATGAAAGTACGTAGCTTTTGTACAAAGTAATTGTAATTATAATGGAATAAGATAGTAGTCTGACAAGGTGTATACAGCGTAGACAGTGAACTAATCGTTCATTTTTACGTAAGCGCCAAACTAGACGAGGATAGATAGCTCGAAGGCCCGTTAAAAAAACGTTGCGTGCTGGCCGTTATATTGATCCACTGTACCAGTGGTACTTTCTAATCTGCCATTACGAATGATTAATTCAAGAAAAAAAGATCTTGCCCGGGAGTATAAAAGATTACTTTCGGTGTAATGATTCGAGATCTCCGAAAGCCTGCAGTAACATTTATTATAATTTATTCAAAATTTTCAACAACAAAAATCCTCGCGTTTATCGTTAAGAGCTATTAAAAGCACGAAAATAATAACATTAAAGAGCTATCGACGCGTTCTACTTAATGAACCACCACAAAAGCCAAAGAGCGAGCGATTTTCGAGTTAATCGGAGCGTGAATCTCCAAGCAAAATGAAAATCAATATTCCCCCAACACTTAAAAATTACAACAAGCGTTAAAATCCCGAAACGAATGCTCAAGATACGTTAACGCTCTCAAAGACAGATTGCCGAGTGCCAAAGTAAAAGGAGCTTTAAAGAAAAAAGAGTACGCTACAAGGAATTTTCGAGTATCTGCAGCCTGTCCGCAAATAGACTCGTATAGAGATTGTAGCTCGTCCAGCGCGAAATCGGAGCCCGTCGCTCGTCTTGCTCGCACGGTTCTCAGAGAGCTTAGCCGGCGCTGCACAGCATCACTGCGAGAAAAAGAGAGAGAGAGAGAGAGCTAAGTGTCAGGCTGTCGAGGGCAAGGCGAGCAGGACTGCGCTTTGCCGCCTTGGGCCTGAAAATCTAAGCGCGACGACAGAAATAACGCCCGTCAGATCTCGGCTCTTATTTTCTTCCCTCGCGCCTCGCGCTCTGTGTGTAATACGGCTCTCGAAAAGATTTTCGAGTGGCTCGCGCCGTCATTTGTTTACGGCGTGAGAGCCTGCGGCTTTTTGTGTATACATACACGTATATACGAGTATAAGTGTGCGAGTAGGCGCCTCCCTCTCTCTTTTAGAGTGTAAAGATCGACTTGCGAGCTCGAGCGCGGTAACCAGGCAGCGCAGCAGCGTGAGTGTGGCCCCTTTTTCTGGCGCTCCGTTGTATGGGTGTGTGTAAGTATACGGACGGGGAGAGGAAAGGGCCGCGATTTCGCCGGGCGCGCGGGCTAGCAGCTTAGCGTAGCTCGGCAACGAAACGCTGATTTATCGAGCGCAACTTGCGGGTTTGTTCGATTTCGAGAAAAGGATGTATACCAGGCGGCGCCGAGCCTGTTTCCGCGAGCGTTTCTAGGCGCGGGAAGTACACATCTGCGAGGCGGGGTTCGCTCGTCGTATATAAGGAAAAACGATTTTATGCCTTTTGAGGAAAACGTGAGCAGGATTGATTATGTAAATCATAAGGATTGTGAGCATTAATAACGCAGGCTATAAATATTAGTATGCTAATTTTTTCGAGGTACAGAGTAGCTAAAATTATTATTCGAGCTAAGTAATTATTACCGTTGCGGCCGACCTCTCGGAATCACGCGTCAATCGTGTCCCACGGCTCTTTATCTAATCTCACGACGTCAGTTCGAAAAATTCGAAGCACCGGAAAGATAAAAATTTCGAATGCATCATCCAATTCTCAAAAGCCATCTCCGAAAGAAAAAAGACCGAAAGAAACGAAGAGAAAAGGGAGAGCAAAGGGGGGGAGAGGGGCAGAAGATGGTACGAGAATGGTATAAGACAACACATAGTCAGGTGACTATGGGTGTGTACGCGCGCTTCGTCACTTCCGACCTTCCCAAGGCAAGTAGGCGCGGAAGCGCGCAAAGCGGTGGCTGGAGCGGCAGCAGCTGAGGCATATATATACTGGTAAAGCAGCTCCTCAAGTATGCGCGTGCGAGAGAGAGAGAGCCGGTGCGCGGAGAGGAGAACCTGCAGCTCTCCTGCTTATACAAGTATATACGTACGCAGGTATTCGAGCGCACACTTGCGCACAAGGCCAGGCCACGCATGAGTCAAAATCGAGAGAAACGAAAGCCGCCCCGAGTTTACGTGTACACGCACAGTGACGTCAGCTGCTGCCTGCGGAACAAGCGGAGAGAGAGAGAGATAAAGAGGCTGTGCACATGCACTGGTTCTGGTACATATAGAAACGCGCGGGGAAGGGGAGGAAGGCAGACAAAAGTCGAGAAAGACCGAGAGAGGAAGAATCTCCAGTGGTGGCAGAGGGAGAGCGGCGTATATATATACACGCAAGAAAAAGAGACGGCAGAGGCTCGAGCGAGAGAGAGAGAACGCGCTGGGCGTACCTGCGCGAGCGAGCGAGCCTGGAACTGGCCCGGCTGCAGGCACAAAGAAAACGAGGCTCAGCTGAAACGAGCGGACTGGAAGCCCTGGGGGCCAGCAACCTCCAGAGAAAGAGAGAGAGAGGGATGCGGCGATTCTCGGGAATCGAGCAGCTCCTCCGCTGCTGCTGATGCCGAGAGCTGCCGGCGTCGATTCCTTTCAGCGCGTCTGCTATATAATGCGCCAGCGAGGGAGAGCCGGAGCTCGAAAAATCGAAGAAGCAGAAGCAGAGAGAGAGAGAGAAAGAGGGAAGATCGATTCGGGAGTTACACATGTCGATATAAATTATTGCGCGCTGGCTTTCAGTAGTGCGCTGTGTACGCGCCTGTACGTCGAACCTGCGCAACAAGTTACAAGTGCGTGTAATGGAGTTGTAGTGACGTGTGTATCGGGTAACCGGGCTGCTGCCCCGCGCGCACACTTGCAGCTGCTGTGTGCTTTTCCCGTGCGCGCGCCGGACGCGGCGGGGAAAAATAAAAGGAAAACACACAGCAAACTCGCTTCTGCCGCGTTTCTGCGAATCTTTGCAAACTACCGTCGGATTATCGCCCGTGTGGCCTTCTAATCGCAGCCTGCTCTTTACGAGTATATAGAGCCGGAGCGCTATTGCCGGCGTTTAATTGACGCTGGATGATGGATCGCGATCTCAAAATTGAGATCAGCTAAATATTTGCTCCTTTTTTCGGCCGTGTACGAGCGCTCGATACCCCGAAACGTTAGCTCTCGAGCTTCATTAATAAACTTCATCCGCAGCAAAAGCATTAAAAGCCGCGCACGGCACTTCATTCCAAAACGAAGCGCACGCTCTCAAAAGCGCCTTATTTCCCAATTAGCGAGGGCTGCGCGCGTGTTTCACAAATCAAGCCGCCATCTCCCTCCCTCGCCGCGGTAATTAATGTTTACAAAAATATGACACGAATAAATTAAGCATTTTTCTCCCGACAGCTCGGGCATTTATATACGCATCGGGCAGCGCGCAGAGTCACGAGACGCCCGGAGAATCGAGCTGCAGCAGCGGCGGCAGCTCTCCGATAAAAAGAACAAGGCGGAGTAGAAGCGCGAGAAGGGGAGAGACAGAGAGAGAGAGAGAGGAGAGGATTCTCCAGCCTACGCTCTAAAGAGCTGCGGGAGTCGCCAGAGCCGAATATCCGCCAGCGCACACGCCCGACTATTTTCGAGCTCGTCGTCAGAGAGAAATCGACGAGCTGCTGCTGCCGACGCCACTGCGCCGCTCGTTCTGGCTGCTGTGCGAAGGCTGCGCCTTTTCATGCGGGTGCTTTTTACGATTAGCTGTAAGGAGTGTTTTTTTTGATGATTGACCGGTCGATTGGCTTTTAAACGAAAAATAGTAAGTTATTTCGTGAAAATTATCGAGAGGAAAAATTTAGAAACAGACGACCGAAGAGATGCTCGTTCGTGCTTACGCCGTTTTCTTTTACATTTTGTATTCCACGCGAGGAGCAAGCAGCGAGCGAGCGCGATTTCAAAATATGATTGCGGCCGCCGCAGTGCGCACGTGTGAGCGTATACAAGCCAAGGCTCCGCGAGAGAGCTAGTACACTTCGATTAGACGTGTTTACCCCGATGCCTGATTTATTTATTTTTTTCCTCTCTCTCTCTGTAACAAAGTCTAGAACTGAATGGCTACACGTCGAGGGAAAAGAGTGCACGCAGGAATTGATTGAGGGTAAACAATAGGTTTTCGAGGAGATTTACATGTACGAGTGGATGCGGTGCTTTAAAGATTGAAATTTAAACGCCCATTGTTGTAAAACAAAAGAAAAGGTGCTTTGGATCAGCAGAGCAGAAAGCATCGTTTTTTTTTTTTTAAACTTCACGAGGTATCTGCATACATTTCAAGAACTGTGTCTGCAGGCAAATTTGAATGAAATATCAAAACATTCCGCTCGCTTTCAGTATCGAGCTATCAAACTTTATCGACGAGCGAAATTACAGTCCTGTTGTACTCTCTAAAGCATAATTTTTAGCCGTGCGTTAATCAACGTTTTTTAAAAATCAACATTCCAATTTAAAATTATTCATAACGAAATGCCTCGTAAAGTCGAGTTCTTTATGCTCGCACATTTGATTAAACAGCAAGATCCACGAGCTTATATAAATTAATAAAGCAAAGCGCCGATAAAAACAGCCGGCTCTCAAAGACTCGACAAAGCTGTCATAAGTAAATGAACGACTCCAAGTACCCTTAAATTATTCAGCGGCCTGCGCCTCACCGTTCGAACGCAAATGAAAAATGAAAATCTAATCAATGCCTCCACACTAGGCTCTTCAAAACACGCCGCGCAAAATAGAATAAGAAAAATCGCGCGTCCGTGCAAATATAAGACGGTCCCGTACGGTATATAGTAGCTACGCTCCGCAAAGCTGCGAAGACGGCACCGCGATTTTTCCTCCTACTCCACCCACAGTCGACGTCGGCGAGTGCGCATTTCGTGACCCGACGCCCACCGAGCTAGCGCCCGCGCTCCGGACGCCCTCGACAATTACGTTTTACATTACAAAAAACGTGAGCGCGCGAGCGTAGCTGGCTGCGCGCGCGGCCCACGGAGAGAGAATATCAGCGCCAAGGCCTCGCGGCGGCGGCGGCGGCGGCGGCGCGAGTATATTCGTCGACGTGGGTCGTCGTCGACGATGAGTCTTTATTTGCTTCGAGGAAATATGTATATAATCGGGCGAGATGTTTTTCGTTGCTGCTCGCTCGTTTGAGGCAGCCCTGAGTGTTGAATTTAAGTGGATTCGGGCTTTTTGTGTGTATTGCGGGGCTATTGTTTTTTTACTTTCTTTTTATGATGGGGACTCGTAAATTTGAAATTTGAAGCGAGACGGAACGAAGTTGAAGAAAGAAATACGAATCTTGCTGGCGTTTGGTTCATTCATGCAGAAACGCGACTGAATATATTCGGCAGTGTCTTTTTAATCCACTAAAATAGAAAATAACATCTCAAGGCGAGGAAAATAATTTCGACAATTCACCCAACAAACAGAGCAGCGCAGATAACTCAACCTAAAACGCCCCCAAAAGACTCGCCTATCCATAAAACCAAACGAAAAACTCGCTCATCCAAAAAAAAAGCAGCAGAGCCAAATAAAAGCCAGGCCTATTCCCAATACACTCTCTCTTTCTCTCTCTCCCAGGCATCCAACGGCTGGATTCGAAAGAAGGCACTTAAACGCCCGTGACGTGCGCGGGTGTATATATGCCCGGACCCCTGCCCACTACACACCGACGCCGCACGCACACATCCAGAATACCAACGCGTCTCTGGGTACTTCCCACGTTGCTTTATGCTCGCGAGCGCGCAGAGGGAGAAGCGCGCGTGGACCGCGAAACGGCGCAGTGTCTGCGCCAGTCCGAAATATTGCATCTGCGGGCGGCAGCGGCTGCTGATGCTGTTTCTAGCTTAGCGCGTAGGTCGACGTCTAATCTACGGACGCCGAAGGACGCAGCCGCTCTTCTGCGTTCCGTATAGCGGCACGAAGCTGGCTTTATAGCGCGCGTGGGGTGCAGCCACATGAGCTTTCGTATACAATGCGAGCGTCGCGCTGCTCTTTGCTGTGTGCTCTATAAGCGCGGAATAGACTGGGCTTCTTGCTTGAGGCTATATTCAGATGCGTTTTGTTTGGATTCTATAGTTGGTTTTTTTTTATTGTGCGGATAGTAATGAAAGTTTGGAGTTTGCTTAATTAATCTATTTTAAATTATTATTAATTAAATTATTATTACTATGTTTGCTTTATAATATCAATTTAATTTTGGCATTCATTAAACATAATATTTGTAATGAATAAATTTCCTGATTTTAACAAATATCAAAATAAATTAAAGAGCACTAATTGACTTTACACGCAATACCACATTCATTCAAAAAATGATTAACAACATTTGTATCCAAAGCACAAGAACCAAACTAAAAACCCAGCAGAAACAAAAAAAAAATCACAGTCGACAAATTAGCCATCCAACGGGCGCGACAATGCTTGTCGATGACGAGCTGCCTACGATGATACATCGGCCTAGTCGGAAACAAGCTCGCTGCTCGAGCCTAGCTGCCCCCGCGTAGAAACAGATAGAGAAAGAGAGAGAGAGAGAGCAGCCCGGAGCAGCCATTTTTACCAGCGAGCAAGAGAGAGCGCGAGCTTCGCCCTCGCAACGCTCTCCGAGAGAGACGCCTTTTAAATGCCCTTTAAACGTACCCGGCCCGTACGCTCACCACACGCATACACACTCGTATTCTTACCCCCTCCCGGCCCTCCGCGCGCTCCTCATCCTCTTTTTTACGCGGCTCGTTGTTTTCGTTTTTGCACACGCGCGGTTATTAATAACTTTCGGCGAGTTTGGAGCCTTTCTTGCGAGCCTCAGCCGGCTTCGCGCGTGTGTATATACGCGGCTCGCGCTCCGCAGTGAGACAGAGACGGAGAGTGTTGATTGATAAGCCGCTTAGCTCGGATCGATTTGTTTAGTTCGCTCTCGCTGTTGACTTTGCGCGCGCGGCTCTTCAAAAAAAATATAGATCCGACTCTGTATAAGTACGCAGCAGAACGATTTATCAGCACTATATACGAGACGACGACACGTGTATATATATAGCTGCGAATCTACGCACTCGGAAAGTCCGCGTTCGTTAGACAATATAATCAGGCCAATTAAGCGCTGAGCGGCGGCGTCAGCCCCCGCGCGAATCATCGCAACTGAAGGCGGCGGCGCGGCTCGATAATAACACTATATAAAGCGAGTACGGCAGCGGCTTCGGAAACAGGTCGACATTCTCGAGCTCCTCGCCAAGGTGGATATACGCGCGCGACTTTTTGGTGTATACGAGAGCGCTGCGGAGATAGCATCGCCGAGAGAGCTGACTGCGGGCGTTATATAAGGGGCGGCGCTCTCGGAGAAAAAGAAATCCGTGCTACAGCGGGGAGAGAGGAGCGCAGAGAGGACAATGAAGCTGCTAACGCGAATGGTTACGCAGCCGCGGGTGAAAAAGAAGAGAGCGGCATGGTTTGTCAACTGGGGGCTGTGTTTACGCGCGCCTCGCGAAAAGTCAATAAGCTCGGATTCGGATGTTTATACGGCGCGGAAAGGCGATTGATCGAAAATGAAAAATGTGAAAAACAGCCGGCGAGTTTCGCAGTGCGCTTTTTAAAGCGCGATAGGCCTGTTTATTACCCTCGGGGGTCGGTCATACATAAAAATAAGGTAAAAAGAAGGGGGGGGGGCGATAAGCGAAGGGATGAAAACTGCCGGAGAGCGCAGCCAGCGCGTGTATATAGCGGAGAGAGCATCGATATCTTCGGAATCCTCCGGCTTTCCGTTCGGCTCTCTTCTTTCCCCCCTCGCGGCGGCGGGGGCCACGGTCTCATCCATCAGCCGCGCGCACACATACGTATACGCGTGTATATATACACAGACGAGGCTTTGGCCAAAAGGGACGTACGGGGATACGACAGCCGTGTCTGAGTCATTTCTCCTTTGGAATATCGAAGGGATTATATAGGTATTCTTTACGAAGCGGCATAAAAAGGTACATTACGGCTCTCGCGCGCTTGCGAGAGTATATATTTAAGCGAAGAGAGTGCTCCGCAGAGAAATCAAGAGAGTTAGCCGCAATTAGGCGAGGCTGCCGCTGCCACCACGGCTTTCGGGCTTTATTGAAGGTAATGAAAAACGAGCGATAGCAGCGAGGAGATAAGCTGGCGCTCGATGCAAACGCGTAATCGAGTCGCACAGCTCGATACTCCGCCGTCGTCTTTGTATAAGCTGGGGGGGGCGTATACGGTTTTTACTTCGATTTCGGAGCAGAGCCGGTGTAGCTCCGCCTATGCGCGCCGCGCTTAGGCATGTAACGGCGCCGCGGCCGCGGCAACGTGGAAATTTAATTATCGCTGTAAGTAGACTAAACAGATATTACGTCGGTCGGAGCGCGCGCGCAGGCCGATTTCTCGCTGCTCTCTTCTGTTTACATGAACGGCCTCGTTCCCCTCGTCTATAGTATAACAGCCGAGGATTGTTTATTCATAGATATAGAGAGCGCCCGAGGTGGGAGAAGCGATGAATAAGGCATAAACAAAATACTGACCTTTCGCGATGCAGCAGGCAGATGCGCTCCTTGGCGACCTTGAGCCTCTTGGAGATGATCTTCTTGAGGTTCTCGATGCTCTCGTTCTTGTCGACGGTTATGTCGAACTGGCCCCCGGTCGTCGGCGTGATGCTGATGGTGATGCTGGGGTCGGCGTTCGCGGGCTGGCCGCCGGGCGCGAGGCCCGAGGCCGCGGCCAGCACCGGGACACAGCCACACCCCGTCGCGCTGCTGCTCGTGCCCGTCGTCGTCGTCGTGGCTGCTGAGTTGCCGTACTCCCTCATGTCGCTCTGCTCGAGGGAGCTGCTGCTCCCACCGCTGCCGCCGCTGCTGGCCTCGGGCGCTCGCGGGTTACCCTCGCTCATGGCTCCCTTCTGACTTGTATCTCTCTCTCTCTCGCTCTTGCGCTCGCTCGCGCTCAGCCCCTTCTCTCTTCTCTATCCCCCTTCCGCTCGCTACTTGTGTGTGTGTGTTCAAGTACGCGTAGCCGTGTGTCTCCGTGTAAGTGTGTATATCGACTGCTGCTGCGGCTGCTGCGATGTCGTGTCACGAGGACATGCAGGCAGTTGGAGGCTGCAGCCGGAGGGGGCGGCGGTCGTCGTTGTTATTGTTTATTACTGCGCGCCGCTACTGCTGCTGCTGGCGTTGCTCGCTGCATGGTCTAGAGAGTCTCGACCGGGTGAGCCGGCGCTGCTGCTGGCTTCTTTTGTGCGCTCGGCCAGAGAGAGAGCAGCAGCAAGGCAAGGGCAGAGGAGAGGGAAAAGGAGAAGAAGAAGAAGAACGAGACGGGGGCACACGAGGCAGGCAGGCAGGCAGCTTTTTTCCCACGTCGAGTAGCGCGCGCGGCTGTGGCGGCGGCGGCGGCCTCTCTTGTGTGTGCTCGCTGGCTCGGCACAGCCAGCCAGGCACGCACACGGACGCTTGTGTACGCGAGCCTGTGTGCGCGTGGGGCCGTGCGAGTGCGCGCAGCTGCACCTGTCCTACGGCGTTGGCCGCTACTCTCTGCTGTGCTCCCTCTCGATGCGCGCTGCACGCTGCGAGAAAGGCCTTCCTCGCCGTGAGCCGAGGCTCTCTCTCTCTCTCTTGTTGCTCCGTACGATACGATACGATACGTACGTACGCTTTTCTCGTACGTTCCCTAAGCGAGTGTGCGGCTCTCGAGCTGAATTCAGGCCGCGCGCGCAATATGAGCGCTATTACCCTTGGGGCGGGCGCGCTCCGGGCGTCTTGGCTCTCTCTCGCGCTCCCTACTTTTCAGGGTGAGAGAGACTGTAAGTACGGCGGCGTCGGCGGCTGCGACACGTCGATCGATATTTAGGCAGCTGCGTTTCTCTCGCGAAACATTGCGCGCACACGGGGGCAGGCAAGAAACACACACACTTACGCGCACTCTTTCCTCGACTTTATTATTATTATTGCACGTGATTACAAGCAGCTCTTGCGTATGGCTGTGTGTGTGAGTGAAGGCACTAGGTGTAGAATACGTTGCGTTGTGTACAGAACTGTGGGCTGGCCCGCGCGCGCGCCCGCCGAACCCGCAGCGCAGCCGAGTTCCGAATGCCTACTAATGTGCTGTGCGCGCACTCTCCGCGCGCGTGCACTAATCTCTCCCTCTCCTACAGGCGCTCGCTATATAACAGCAGCAGCTTTATCCCCCTTATCGGCTCTCTGCGCGCTCGGCGGGCTCTGCTGCTGCTGATGCTTTCCCCGACGAGAATCAGAGCTTCTTCCTAGCTCTGCCGTAATTCGCACGGGGCGTGGGTCCGTGGAATAACCGCTGGATAGACGGGGTTGAGAGGGAGGCCAAGCGATCTTTCCTCTGCTCTCTAGCTCGAGCATCCAGCCCGCAGCCCCCGCTGCAGCTTGTTTGTGTATATGTATGCACAGCTTCTCCGCTGCGATTTTCTGCACGTCGACTTGTATATACAAGAATCCGAGTGTACGTAGCTCCTCGCGCGGCCGAGAGCCTCCCAAGCGACACACCAGCTCTCCACTCTCTCTCTCTCTTGCTGCAGTCTTCACCGTAGGCTCCTCGCGTCTGCCGCGCGCGACCACAACTGAGCCAGCTCCCCCGGCACTCTCGGCCTCTACGGCCCGTGCGTATACGCTCTCCCCCTCCGGCGCGCAGAGACCGATACGCTTGTGCTGTGTATATAGCTATACACGTTTACAGCACAGCACGGGGCAGCCTGAAAAATGCGCCCCGAGCTAGCTGCTCTCTCTCTCTCTCTGTCGCTCTGGACGACGCCAATGGGTGGGAGAACGAGCTGGCTTGGGAAGGGGGCGAGCTACATGCCCCCGCTATGCTTTATAGCTGCGTCCCTATGCACGCTCCTTTCCGACGCGCCAAGTTTGCTCCTTTTTTTGCAGGTTAGCGCGTGCCTCGGCTTGCCGAACTGTTGTATTGATTTCGACCTGGCTCGCTGGATTTATCCAAGTTGGATTATGGCTTCGGGGCGGCGAAATGCTGAGCTGTCCTTCGGCGGGGATCGCAGTGCGCGGAAGTCGCCTTGAGGAGCGGTATCGGTTAATAAATATCAGCTGATTACGGGCTTCTTGTTTTAAATGATCTTTTAAATATGGCGCTGGCCTCCCCTCCGACAGTGGCGTATCGAGCGGTTCGCCGACCCGGGGCGCTTTATGTGTTCCGCATGCGGTAAGTCTGATTATTTACTACGGGAGGAAGTTTTGAGTCTAAGGGTTTCGAGATTATTCGTTAAAATAAATGATTTCGACGGATCGCAGGCTGTATTTTTCCATATGTAAGTAAACGAATTTTCTTTTTCAAAATAATGTCTTTATTATAAAATAATAAAAACAAATCTGTTTAATACAAAGTAAATATGCTAGCGTACGTGTACAAAGTGTGATACAAAATAAAAAAATTACAATACAAATATTTTTTGTTTTTGTCAAAAGTTTTTTTTATAATAAAAAAATAAATTATACACTACTGAATTAAACAAACTTTTTTTTTATACTTATGCGTGCACAATTTTCAAAATGGTAATGTACCTGATTTGTATCTTAATGCACCTTGTGAAAATACCTACTTGCAAATTTTTAAAAATATATTTTTTAAACTCAATTTAACTACACTATCTTTTAAAAGCTCTCGAGATTTGAAAAAATTCTTATAAAACAATTGCCTTAAAATTTTGAGATAAATTGTTACGTTGAAAACATTTGCAATAATAACCATTTTGATGAAAATTTTTCATATACATTTCATATGTATTATGAAATAAATTTATTTTTTATTGTCCAGCAATCCCAAATACGTACATATGCTTTAACATATATTTACAATGAATGTGATCTACACATAACAATTACCATTCATTCCAAATATAAACCCTTTTGGTTAATACAGAAATGACAATGACAAATGAGAAAGGTAGAATTGAGATAAGCTCTTTTATGAAAATATCTCATTTGACATTAGTCACCCTACACTATTAGATTTACAAAAACTTGTACAACTAGTTTATCCAAAGGTTTTACACAGGCAATAGAAGATAACAACAATTTTATAGTAAAAAATTATTTGTGCATAATTTTGTGACCTTATTTTCAATTTTTGTTCTATTCATTGCACGAATGTATAAGTCATTGAAGTCTCCTCATTAAGCTCTAATTTTTCTATCTTAAATAGCTTTAAATTAAAAAGTACAGAAAATTATTACAGAGAAGTCTTTTTTGAAAATTGATCATAAATCTAAAAAGGACACATTGTACACTGTTGAAAATTTTTTGTAAAATTAGCATCCTCTATCAATGAAAGTTTTAAAAAATAACTTGTGTAAAGTTTTATACAAAATTTTCGTGTTAACAGAAAAGCTCCCTTTCTCACCACATATTTAGTATAAAATACTTACACAATATAATATGTAAATTTATTACACAAAATTTGTGTACATACATTATATAAGCATTAATTTGCACAAATTTTACACAAGTTTTGTGTAAAATAAGGATTGAATTTTTAACAGTGTAGAAAATGCGAATTTTCTAAAGCTATTGTAAAATGATGAAAAATTTCAATCAAGGAAACAACAATGACATAACTGACATATAAAAACACTGATACAAAAATACGAGATTCATAAAACACTATTGTGTAAATTCTAGTGCTAAATTCAGCTCTCTTATTACCCTTATTTATGCTAGAACGAAAAAAATTCGTTCATTCGATACTTTTTGTACCTATTACACAAATAATTCCATAACCTGATATAAAAAAATGTATTATATATTCAATGATCCTAAATTGTTGGCATTCTCTTTGAAATCAATTCATGATCAAAAATTATATTAATGATCTTTGAAATCGACAAAAATTCATGAACCAAATTCCTCTGTATCCGGTTCTATTGGCTTAAATTCATAAGCACCTCGTCCATCCATTTGAAGATAGTACTAGGAAGAAAGAATTAATTAAATAATGCGCTTGAGATTATTAAAAAAGCAAATTCTTTTAAAATTCAATTTAATTACCTCATGATGTTTCCAAAGTGATCGTCTGTGCGATACAGTGAACAATGTAATATTAGCTTTTTTGCAATAAGAATACATAGAATCTTCAACATCGACACTAACAGCGCTTGTGCATTCATCCAAAATAGCAAACTGCGGCTTATGATAAAATAATCTTGCCATCTACAATGAAAAAATATAGAATTACGTTTCTCTGAGAAAGAAATAAATTAATTTAATCAGACATAAAAATTACCGCAATTCGCTGTTTTTCTCCACCAGAGAGGACATCCATCCAATCAGCCACAGTATCCCAACCTTGACCCTGACTACCAGGTTGACTTTCTCTTTCAAGCAAATGACCTAATTGTACTAGATCCAGGTACTTTTGTAAATCTTCATCTTTCGCATTACCCCTTCTTAGCATTTCGGCTCGGGTATGTGGATAGATAACTTGATCTCTTAATGTTCCTAGCGTCATGTAAGGTCTTTGAGGAATGTAAAATAGTTTACCACGTGGTGGTTTTGTCATGATACCACCCCATAGAGGCCACAACTAAGAAATTAAAATAATAAATTACAATTGTATTTTACAAAATAAAAAATAAAAAACCAAAAATACTAACTTCACCCAGAACTCTAAACAGTGAACTTTTACCACAACCGTTCGGTCCACAGACCAGTACATTCATACCAGATTTCACTTCAAAAGTAAGTTCTTTTATAAGAACATCACCATTTGGCGTTACTAAAGGAACGCGCTCAAATCGAATAATGTTGTCTCTAGCAAGAATTTTTCCTGATCCTGGAGATCCAATAGGATTATTTTTTGGATCTGTAATCATTGTTCTTTCATATCTGTTTTCATTTAAGTCAGTCAAAACTTTTCTTATTTCAGTGACTCGTGCAGTAAATCCTGCTAATCTTGTCATTTCTCTTCCTGCAAGAACCAATCTTCCAATTGCCTCAGCTAATTTCACTAACATTCGTCCATATGTATAGTAAGATTTAAACCTATGATCTGGAGTTCCAGTTAAAAGGGGATGATTTTTTTTAAAGAATGGAATGCTTACAGCATAAAATCCAACAACAGTGGCCACGTCTAAAAAAAAAAGAAAAAATGTAAAATAAACATAAAAAAAGAAAATAAACTTCACTTAAGTACTATTTGCTTACATTTTCCAATAAAATTATCTACAACACCTATTGCCACCTTAAACTCAAGGAACTTTCTAAGATGTGTGACCTGAAATTACAAAACGAAAAAATTAAGTTTTAAAATGAATTAAAATATCTTTAAAAAATTATCATATGACAATAATAAAATTCACCAATTTATGAAAGCTTGCTAAAATCGTTAATTTTTCACGAGTATTTCCTTGATAGAAAGCAATTTCCTCTGAATTAGTAATTAATCGCGAATTGATGTGTCTGTATTCTCCTTCAAGTCTTTGTTCTTTAACTGTCAAAGCAGCTATAGGTTTTCTGAGGTGAGTCAAGAAACTACCAGCAACAACAAGATATGACAGCATGATAAGTGGAGTCTGAAATAATATTGTTTTATTATTATAAAATCATAACTGTTAATTAATGTTAAATAAAAATTGATAACTTACTTGGCCACCAAGTGTAGAGGTAAGTCTATAAACATAAATAAATATGTCTAATAATGGTTTTGCAATATTACTATACAAATCTGTACAACTTTCACAGAATTTATCCACGTCTGTAGTGAGTAATTGATCAGGATTTGCAATTCGTGTATCCAAATTACTCATTTTATAATAAGTAAAGCCCCTGAAAATTAATATAATTGTCATATCAAATATTTCTATATATTAGTATTAAGAAAGTGAATTAGGATATGTAAATGTTTATACGTATTACTGTATGTTGTGAATTATATAATATGTATCAATGACTTTTAATCTTTATTGTGTTAAAAACCAGACACTGATTAAAGTGCCTACTTGACCTTGATTGTGAAATTAATGCGCTTGGGCATCCATATTCAGGAGGTCAGTACAATACTGCTGGGTCAGACATAATTGAGTATTGCTTTTTGAAAAAAGGTAATATTGCAACTTACTTTAAGTATTGATCCAGTAGAAAACGAGTTATGTTAGTCCGTAGCCTAAGTTTCATTTCTCCAAGGCTGTACTTCAAAATGTTATTCACAACAGATATCTACAATAAAAAATTAAATATTTGATAACACCAATTTATACAAAAAATTGAATTTTCTGTATGTAAACCTTACAATAATAATTATGTTTAATTTCAAAAGATACAATTGTTATGTAATGAGTTTTATAAAATTAAAATAAAATAAAATTTTTATTTAAATTAAAATTTATATGATTTAACTCCTGCCATTAGTAATTATAAATAATATTTTACACTTACCACTGGCAATGTAGCCATGAATCTGAACAAGCGTTTCTTAAACAAATCCAAATCCATGTTAACTATGGAGCTAAAATAAATATCGAGTGATTAAGTAGTTTCTTGAATTCCCAAATTCAGGCTTTTTATATGATGCTTACGTCTCAATGAGTGTGCCAGTTTGGATGAGCCACAAGTCGCAGAGGGATCTGGCAACAAGTGAAGCGGCAACAAGAAAGACATATCCAGCTTCTGGAGAAAAGACACCAGGTATTCCGATTGCCAGGAGTTGTCGCAGCTGCTTAAAGAACTCGCCATTAACGTGGGCCTTGGGTCGTTTTGGCTTTTCCTAGATACCAAGAGAAAAAAAAGAGAAGGAATCCATGGAGAACCAGAATGGAGAAAAAAGAAAAAAGAGCACAAAGCAAAACTCACTTCTTTGATGACATATTGTATGTCATTGTTGGCCGGCCAGGGATTCCTGCGAACAGGTAAATAAAAAAAGCGAGCGTTAGCAGAAAAAGAGAGCGCATATATGCGTGCACACCGATGTCAGCGAAGGCGCGAGCGAGCGTTAGCTGCTTAGAGGAGAGAGAGTGACTTGTAAAATTCAGAGCGCGCTGCTCGGGCTGTGCTCGCACGCAGACTCACTTGGGCTTGCTGCTGGTGTATCGCTTCTTGCTGCGTTTGCGGCTGAGCAGCCAGATTAAGGTGGCCACGGCGGCCGCCGAGGCCGCGCTCTTCCTGTTGACGAGCTTGCTAAGGGCTGGAGCCATCTCGTCGTCGCGTTTTTATCAGGGCTGCGCGCTGCGCTGCCGCGGAGCACTGCTGCAAAGTGCAGAGCCGAAGAGACCACTTGACTGCGGCGGCCAGCGGCGGCGGCGCTCACTATTCAGCGAGTGTATACATATAGCGCAGCGAGCCTGATGTTGAGGCTCTTGGGTGGGGGTGCC